>CEMH01203120.1:0-10873 GCA_001179725.1 Macrocystidia cucumis | reverse complement strand
TGTAGACGTCTTTTTTCCCAAGACAAAACCATCGTCCGATTCGCAGCCGCGAACAACGTTTGCTTCCCATCAATCATAGAAGGTGTGAAACATGGAGGTGTAGAACCCAGCGAGGTGATTTTTTGGTCTTTAAGCTGCATGACCTTGTTCTTGTACGTATACGCGTACGAAACCAACGACCCGTCTCCCAGTCCAAGGAGAAGGTACGGGTGTGGCTCTTCTGACGGCTCGTCACTTTTACCATTGAACTGGAATAACCGGAGCGTGCGGACAAGCGAATTGTGTCGCGGGGTCTTGCACACGGAGAGGAACCCACGGGGGTCGAGAGCGAATATCTCCACGATGTTGTTAGCCCAGTATGACACAGCGATGATGTTGGTAAAGAACTTGGAAGGGTCCGCAGGAAGGCAGGAAACTGCGCTAACTCCGGAAACCTCTCCTGTTCTAAACCATTGATTGAGATTAGGCCCTACCGCCAGATATGTGAGGGAAACGTACATCACTTCGCGGAAGTCATTTTCTTCTGTCACATTGAGGATGACCAATTTTCCCGTGCTGAGGGCAACCAAGACCTGAGTCAAGTTCACACTAGCTGCGACGATATCTGGAGTGGAGGAGCTCCCATCTATTGAGCTTCCCTGCCATTTTGCAATCTGGAGATATTCCCCTAGGGCCATATCCTTCTCAAGTAAGATGACCATCTTCGGTGTGACTTGCACCACAAAAGCCGAATTGACGTATGAGGATTTGCCAGTGATTTCGTTTTTGACATGTTTGGCGACGTTCGAAAAGGCGATGGTGGGGTGGGACGTGATCAGTCCGTTTCCCGAAAACTCGGTGAGGTGCTTAAGAGACAATGCATCCTCTGATTCCTCCAACTCAAAAAGGTGGGTGTCTTGTAGCGTGGATGCCAGTATAAAAGCGTCTTGGCTACGGAACGGGAACAAAGAGGTCAGATTCTTGGCTTTTCGGCCAGAAAAGAATATTCACGAACGAATCGTCCAACAATGCGCGAAACGGCCAGATATTCACCACGTTTGCTAGGCCCGAGGCCGAGGCAAGCTCTTCAAAGTCAGCTCCGTTTCTAACGATATTCACTGAGCCAGTATTACGCCCGCCAGAACATACAACGACCTGAAGTCTGCTCAGTAATTGATAGAATATAGTGATGATGCTCTTACTTGGCTGCTCCCTTCGATATCGACCAATGCGGCATCAGTGATCGGGGCGATGTTCTTGAACGTCTCCAAGACGCTGATGTACCGTCCCATTGTTTGTAGAATATAACCCTTTTCCTGGAAAGGTTCCACCTCGGAGGTGGCTTTGCCCTTTCCTTTCGTCTTGCTGTGGCCGAGTGTGTCCGATTGAAGATCGGAAACAGGGTTGGTAACCACTCCTCGCGGCATCGGTAATGTTGGCGAGTCTGTATTGGACACAGAAGACGTGGAAAGCTGTATAACCAGACTGTCCCCCAAATGAGAACCCACGAATATAGCTTGAGATGTGAGATAAGTGAGAGTCATTGGCGGGGAGATCTGTTACATCCACCATGAGATCTCATTAGGCGGAGTGGGTGTATAGGCGGTCACAAACCTCTCCGAGGGGAATGAGCACAAGGCCGTAAGTCGCAACCTGGTCGAGGGAAAGCATCGCAAGTCGCCCATAGACATCCCCGATAAGGTAGCGCACGCCTTCAGGGTCCACTGAACACCAACTAGAACGGACGTCAGTTAAAGCAGTAGCTCAGCCACGCCACTCAGCGATTGCGTACGCAGTTACTTCACTCCAGGGCCAAGTTACGCTTGCTTTCGATCTTCGAATCACCCCCTCCCGCTCTTTTTCCTTCGCTCGCGCCCTCTGTGCTGCAGCTTCGTCCTCCGCATTCTTCTTTCGCTCTTCAAGTCGCCGCCTCTTCTCTTTCTGTTTCGTCTGGCTCTCAGGGGAGGCCAATTCGTAAAATAGGATCGTTCGGCCGCCAAGGACAATAACACCACCAGCAGAGTTTGCCTCGTCAGTGGCCGGGCTTTCCACGGGGGGGACGGGTAACAGAAAGGGGATGTTCTCATTCGGTATGGGGAAATGTTTTGGTGAGATGATCGTTGGATTCAAAAGTGCCGAAGGTTCGGAGGTCAATTCCAAATCGTCGACCACCACGGCGCGTGCAAGCAACTGAAGCCGACATTGGTAATCCAAATGAAGCAAAGCGATGACGTATTCGTCTTCGAGCGGGAGGAAAACGGCATTCAAAAGGTTCAGTTCGGGTAGTCTAGAAAATACGGAGAATTTAACAAAATTCGACGGGTGAAAGATCGGGAATGAAGGGAGGGGGTCTCACGAGACATCAAAATCCTGCGAGTATTGGCCGGCTGAAAGTTGGATGATCTTAAGCTTTCCTGTATAGCAACTGACGATTGCCAATGAGCCACTTGGGTGAACGACGACGTTGTTGAAAAACTCTGCCGGACGAGGCGCGCGTTCGAACAATGGGAGGGACTTGTTCACTTTGAGTTCCGCGAGTCCTGTCTCAGGCTCTTTGTACGACAAGAAGAGCAGCTCTGGATCGGGATGGCCCAACATCACGATGAGAGTGGAACGTTCTGAACCCTAAGAGATAGGTTGAATATGTTAGATTATAAGTCGTTGAAGCGATGCACACCAGAATGGGTACGGCCTTGACGGTGAGGACTGTGCCCCAGACTGTGACCCCGCACTCATGCTGAAGTCCGTGGGGTTGCAAGGAGTAGACATCAATCCTGTCTATCTTTGCGACAACAAGATGCTCTACACCTCTTGTTGATAGAGAACATTTGAGGGAATAAAGAACTGACGAAGGTTGATGAAAAGTTGTTACAATCTTCATGGTAGTACTAAGCGACGATGAGCGGTGCTTGGTCACAACTCCCCACATTATATACACCTTTGCTCCCAAAAATTCTATAAAATACACTGATACTCCTGCTCGTTTCGAACGTCTACAACTCGGTATATATTTCAGGCCAGAATATATGACGATTTTTTGTAATTTAAATTTAATTAAAAAAGTGCTTACCTAATGAAGTATGTGTCCATCAGTGAGAGACTGAAGTGTCCCTCTCAACCCCCTCCGTTCCCCCTTTCTCCTCCTTATACTCACCCAAAAATCCCCATTCCTCCCTTCCCTATGGCTGCAGTGGCAGCTTCAACCTACTCATCTCATCATCATCATTTCGTTTCTCATAGTTCTGCTTCATCGAGCTCACAGCAACAGCAACAACAACGCCATGCCTTACAACAGGAACAGGATGTCCTGGACGACCAGTTGACCACTCTCTTCTGCCGCGCGCTCTACGACTACCAGGCCCAAGATGCTTCCGCTCTCTCCTTTCGGCGAAACGACATCATAGAAGTCCTCACTCAGCAGCCTTCAGGTTGGTGGGATGGCCTCCTCGGAGACGAGCGTGGCTGGTTTCCCTCTAATTATGTCACCGTCATATCCGATGAGGAAGCAGAGGCCGCATTCTCTGGCTCGGACTTCTCTGCAGTTGATTCTTCATTCAACGACAATCAGGGGGATCCCGCTATGCTCGACATGTCGACAGCCTTGATGAGAGGATCTCAAGCCGACAATGAAGAGTGGCTAGACAGTGAAATGCTCGCTTCCGCTGTTTCCAACACCAATAGTCACCATGGTGGTCCTTCACAACCCAGTGATTTCTGGGTACCAAGGGTGACCGCAACTGGACAGGTAGGACGGTGGCGAGATCTGCGAGTTTCAATAAATCTCACTACACTTTCCAGATATATTTTGTCAACACCCAAACTGGACAACAAGCGTTGGATCTACCACGAGAGATGGAGGATGAAGTATCTGACGGCGAGTTGGCTGGGCTCACCTCGCAATCCAGCTCTCGATCAGGAACCAGTGCCGGCCTTGGTTTCGCTTCGAACGGTGGAATAGATTTGGGAACAAATGGTCACGACATAGCAGGTTTTGGGCTAGCTCGCCGCTCTGGAACGCCAGAACCGTGGGTGAAGAAGCTGGCCGACGATGGGAGATCATGGTATTACTTTAATAAGCAAGACGGGAGCGTTCAGTGGACAAGACCCGAACCACCGCTGCAGGAGGCCGTCAAGTCCAATCTTCTTGCTCCTCCTACAAATGGAGCGTCGAAAAAGCGTTTGAGCGTATATTCAGATGATTCAGACGTCCAGCCGACAGACAACCCACGTCGTCTAGCGGACAATACTGGCCGGTCTAAATGGGCACGGGACGATTCGCCGACACCGGAAGACCGTGCAGCGATGGAGTTGACTTCTGCTGAAAAACTCGCGCAATCACTTCAAACATCACTCGCACCACCCCCACCCCCGCCTGTGACTGAATTCTCAGCTCTTGCCAAAGCCTCGATCCAGGATGTTGTCGAAAACATTCAAACGAACGGAGTAAAGCGTGGACTGGCGGAGGACAACAAACTAGACGGCTTAATTTATCTTGTCGTAGAAGCCGTTCGCAATCTCCTCTATGTGTCCTCGGGGCCCTCGGGACAGCTTCCAGCTTTGGATACGACAAAGTCATCCTCATCGTCCTCTCAATCACCACTAAAACCAGCGCAAAGGAAGGTCACCGCCACCTTATCGAGATTGGTTCTATCCGCTCGTGCCATGCAATATGATTCGGGTTCGTCAATGTCAGACACCCTTAACCGTATCGAGGTCGACGCTGAAGAACTCGAGAGAGCGGTGCTTGCCTTCGTTCTCGAAGTGCAACGTCTTCAACATACGGCCATACCCAACGCCCCCCAATCTAAGCCTATCAAACGCCTTCATGGCATATTCACGACTGCGAACGTTGGTTTGGGCTTGGTGGGAGCGGGAGCTGCTGCGGGTTGGAAGGGATTCGGCTGGGTCGCGTTGGATGACGAAACACAGCCAGCAAGAACTGTACTTGGAGCGGAAGTCTTGTCAGAGTTGGGCAACTATATGTCACGCCTCCAAACCACTTTTACCTCCCTTGGGCATGCTGTCAGAATCTCTGATGAGAGCTCCGGTGAGTCTGACTAATGTCTCTATTCCATTTCTATCATCTGACCATGTGTCACCAGTTGAACAGGTACGACTGCGTGGGCAAGACCTCCTCAGTCAGCTCTCGACCGTTCTTAACTTTGTGGCGGACATTCACATCGCACGGCACGTGGATATAGACGGCATTCGTGAGGATGGAGTTCCCACGTCCAGTGAATTATATCTTCAAACCGTGGAGAAAGCCCGGGTTCATATCCGAACGCTCGAGGCGGCAATGCAGTCTCTTTACGACGACAGTATGGCTCTCCTCACCGCCACGCAACTCGTTCGAGACCCGGAGGTTGGTCAGCCCGTTGTAGAGCGCGACACGATCTACGATCACATCGATGTCATCGCGACTTCATTGAAAGCAAACGTCGCTGTCGTTCAGCAAACCCTTGATACTATACTAGCCCTTGGACACGACCAAGCGGAGATGGCCCAGGGAGATTATAATGGCTCTATCGAATGGCGAATGTCCAGGCTGAGCGTCATTGACAACCAATTTGGAGGCGCGATACGCCCAAGGTCTATCGGGGACTCTTACGATGACGAAGAAGTGGTGGACATTGATTTTGCATTTGCGCGCCAACCAAGCAAAAGCCACCTCCCAGGAGGCGATCAGGCGTATCTATCATCATACAGGAACATGGCCAACGATTCAGAAGTGACCTACAATGATAGTGGACGCGCTAGCGTTCCTGAGTACGAATCTGCAACTGAGGAGACGGTCTATGCATCCGATTCCCCCGAGTTTGGAGAAGAACGCAATGGCAATGGTGGTGATGTCGACCATCTTGATGAAGACGATTGTGAGTTTATGTTTATGTTTTACGCTTTTTCATAGCTACAAGTGTCCATTGTTTCAGTCTTCGTGAACAAGCCAGTCAAGAAACGACCTCTCAAAAAAAACCTCGCCAACGTCTTAGGGGCTGAATATCCTTCAGGCTTGACAGCTCCACCACCGCCGCCTGTCCCTGAGGTGGAACCATGGTACCGACAACCGGCGTACAGTCCCACGGAGATCCTAGTAGAACCCGACAAGTCTGTGCGGGGTGGGACAGTCCCTGCCTTGGTTGAGCGTCTCACAGCGCATGAGCAAGGAGGTAAGTTTTTGTGACGCATGATCCCTGTTGCCATGTTGACGGTGACACCCCGTTCAGATCCTACATTCATCAAGGCGTTTTTGATGACTTTCAAGTCCTTCACGACGTTGGACGAACTGTTTGATCTGTTGGTTGCACGGTTCCGAATTCAACCGCCGGAGGGCCTAACTCCAGCGGAGCTTGATGACTGGGCGAAACATAAACAAAGCGTGATCCAGTTCCGGTGAGTTTTGTTCTCCTTTCTGTTCACCTGACACCTTGGGGCTGATGGAAATGTCATCAGGGTGATAAACACTTTCAGGTCGATGATTGTGGACGATGATGTCCTTGAGAGGGAGGACATGTACATCCTTGATCGGATGAAGGAATTCATATCCACGGAGGAAGTCTCTCGGATAGCTGCAGCGAAGCAGTTACTTACCTTGATTGAGAGAGCGGTCCGTGTAATTGATTACAGGCCCCCGGAACCTTTAAGCTGATACTTGCCTTTAACAGCGAAGCGGTGGAGGTGCGATCCCGAAAACGATGGCGACATTGGCTCCCCCGCCGCCCCCAATCATGCCGAAGACGTCCAAGAAGCTCAAACTGTTGGACATCGAACCGTTGGAGCTCGCGAGACAGCTTACTATCATGGAAAGTCAGCTCTATCAGAAGATCAGACCGATGGAATGCCTCCAGCGTGCGAGAGAGCAGAAGACAGAGACTATAGATAATATCACGGTCGTCATTCAGACCAGCAACAAGGTAAGGTTCAGTGTTCTCATTATGGGATCGGTTGCTCACTTTGCACATTTAAGATTGCCAATTGGGTGGCTGAGTGCGTCTTGAGTAAAGAAGACTCACGCAGGCGAGCAGCAGCTGTCAAGCACCTCATCAGCGTTGCCGATGTAAGCCCTACTCTTTCACAATGTTGTACAGAGTCACCTCACTTATTTAATTTATACAGCGTTGCCGAACGTTGAACAACTTTTCAACCATGATCGCCATCACTTCTGGTCTCAATACCCCTCCGATTCGCCGCCTCAAACGGACTTGGGAACAAGTAAATCAACGGTTTATGGCGCAGTTTGGAGCCTGTGAGATGACGATCGACAGCAACAAGAATTTCACCAAGTATCGCCAATTGATGGCTTCGGTCACTCCACCTTGTGTTCCCTTCATTGGTTCGTAGTTCATGACTGCTGTGGTTGTGGACGTCGTTCATTGACCACTCGAACCAATAGGGATTTTCCTGTCGACATTGCAATTCATCCAGGACGGTAATCCAGACATGCTCCCGCCAGGGAACCTCGTCAACTTCCGCAAACGTCAGAAAGCGTCGGAAGTGATCAATGATATCAAGCGATGGCAAGCGCAGCCTTTCAACTTGCAGATTATCCCTTCAATACAGGCGTACATCGATGAGGCCTTGACTCAAGACCCCGATGCTCGTGCTTTGAGCGAACGTTTCTGGACTCTCAGCTTAGAGAGAGAACCCAGAGAACGTGAAGACGAAAAGATGGCGAGGTTGTTGCAGGAGAGCGGGTTCTTGTAGTTTTTTTTCCCCATCGTTCACTGATTCCCGTTAGGTTCTCCCTACTTATCGACATATTTTTTTTGAAGCTGTTATTAAACCCTTTCTACCTCTCCACTTACCTTTCGTCCTTTCTTTTTCGTCTTTTTCGAGATTGACCACTGATTCATCATATATATATTTCTTCGATTTTTTGATTTAGTTTTTGCGCCTTTTTTTTATTTATTTCTCCCACTCTCGTTTGGTGGTTAGCTCTTCACACTATTTTTGAGTTCAAATAGTACTTTGTATGAACAGCTATGGGCGACCCCCAGCATTGCGCGTTGACATCGACGAACTGTACAGTACTAGTGACTACACTTGGCTGCAAGGACGCTCGACGATCGATGAACTCAGGATGGTCCTCAAAACCATCAGCTTCCACGCACAATCCATGTCCTGTGGCCGACGGTAAGCCTCACTAGGTGTTGAGGAAAACGTATATTTCATCATTCAAGCAGAAGTTTGTACAAAGTTGGCTCAATTCCAAGGACCTCTTCGTCCTCAAATCCCTATGCTGGCATATTTCAAGCGTACGCCTCGATCGCAGCAGTGAGCGCGTCGTCGACCATCTTACGGATCTCGGATTCCGGTTCAACGTACTTGGCCTGCGATTGGGGAAAGTCAGTTCTGTGTTGTTCATTCGCGCCTGGCACAACATACAGGGGCGTTGTCAATGAGGAGCTGGGAAAATGTCCTGGTGTACCCTTGCAGCCTTTGAAGGAAATCCTCGATTCGCTCTGTCGCGCCTGGAAAAACTATCGCGCGCGTCAATGTCGATGAAAAGAATTACACTAATGGAACTTGCCAGAAATTGGGTCATGTTTCTCAATGATGTGCTGGAATAAACCGGTAGCAAGGGGGTAACTCTGTTGCAAGATTTGATAGACGATTTCCCCTTGTTGGTCGGTATGTTTTCCGGTTTCCTGTGGCTGTTTCAGCTATCGGGCATGTGGAATACATCAGATTCAGCTTACAGTTGCGGTCTGTGTGATTTTGATCAAGGCCTGGATGTAGTTACCAGAGTACTGCTCAATTTCCTGGAAAACGTTCAAGACCGCGAAAGACAGACGAGGAAGACTCGGTTGCTCACCCGCGCTTGTTCAATAGTCCCACCTGTTGAAGGAAAAGCAACGATGAGGGAATCAAAAGTTCGAATGACTTTCCCGAGGTCCTGGAACTGGTCGACGAGGTCTCCGAACGCTCGCTTCTGCGGAGCAGCAGTCACCACGGAGGCAAAGCTGAAGGCGACGAGGGCGAGGGATCCGAGAACAAGCATTTAGAAACTGCGGAGACTTGTAGGCGTGTGGTGCTGTTCTCTCGTCTCAAAAATTGACCAGCTTTATAGAAAACGATGCGTTCGGACTTTTCGACAGAGACCTGAAGGTTGGCTTGGCCCTATACCATTTCAAAACACACGGCCTCGGTAGGTGTTTCCACCTCCATACTGCTGTGCAAATTCCAAAATTTTAGCGCGATGCAGTCGGGGCGTTCATAAGCAGAGACCACACAGTCAAATGTCGGCATGGGCAAGAGTGTTCGTACTACGGACTGCGTAGTACCGAAACGTGGGTGCGGACGTCCCACAAGGCGAGCAAGACCGTCTACTCGTTAATCAACAATCCTCTTTAGAAGGTCCGAGGTCAGTGATTCTGTGCGTTCTGTTCTGGGTAGAAACTCACGGTTCGATGAAGGGCATGGGTTTAGCTACTTCTGGCTGGAAAGAGATCCCAATTTGTTTCCCGTTTTCCGCGAAAACTCGTTTGGCCCAACCAATCCCAACATTGAACGGTAACCATTCAGAGCCTAGCCACAAGGGGACAGACGGATAGAACGTCATCGTAGTCCACACGGTTTTCTGACCGGAGGAGTTCCTCTCGAATCAGCGAAATTGCGCCGCGTGGGGGTAGATGAATATTGCGATAGATATGAACGGCGGGAACTCGGAGCATTGGAATATCACGTCAGTATTCAGCAAGCCAAGGAACAAAATCTAGATGAGAGTGAAGTTGTGCGCCTAATTGTCAACCTAACGTATCTACGAGCCCGTGTCAGCCTACAGACAGGCCGAAACGACACGCGGTCAGGTGCGCAGGTCGTAAGGATAGAACAATACGTACAGGAGGTCTGTACGACGCCGCACGGTTTACATTTCAAGGGGATTGATCACCGGTCTACTATTCAGACTCTTTATAGGCTGGTTTAAACAGTGTCCACATACAAGTCAGTCTCTTTTTGTTTGTCATTTCTTGAAGCTGTTTTGAACCACCAGAGCCGCCAAAGACAGGACCGGAGAAGATTGAACAAAGGACTGATGATTGGGGTGAACTGGTGAAGCTTCGCAAGCGTATTTGTTGACAGGTTGCAATTCCCCAGGTCGCTTTCTTATCCGCGTAAGGTGACAGCGCTTCTTGCTCGACCGACAAAGCAGGTCGTGGGCCGTGAATAATAGCGTCGCCCTCCCTGGGTTCGGATTGAAAGGGAGGACCTTGATCTCAGTGAGAGTATTCAACAAGGCAAAAAAATCCTAGGGTTGGAAAAGCAGGCCCACTCTAGTACTTGAAACACTGACTGCCTGAAGTTGTTTTATCCGTTTTGTGCAACTTGGATGAGCGTCTGATGTAACAAGGCTTCTCCTGAGTTTCCAATCCCGGTTGATGACCCCGAGAGCCTCATCTTATCTCCTCACAGCTGACCCGTCGTCGATTTCCTCCGAAGCTCGGACCTCCATGATTGTGACCAAGTGACTGATTGAGAATGCAGCACAACATCGAGAGAGAGAAAAAGCCAAACCGCAACGAAGACCAAGAGTTCAACTTTCGAGCTTCACAAAGTCTACCTTTACTCTATCCTTCAACTTGCCCCCCGACATGGGCCCCACCTCGAACGAGCAATAAGTGCCTTTCGCGAGGATAGATGGGTTGACGGCAATTGTGCTGTACACCGGCTTGAAGAAAAGGAACATTAAAATTGGTCAGTGTGATCAAGAATGAAGACGACGCAATGTCACTCACTTTTGCGAATTGTTTAAGTTTGCTTGGAAGGATCAGTATATCCGGGGCGTATTCTCCTTCGCTCAGGTTCAGACCTGATAGATGGCTAACGTCGAGGTTCACCTCTCTCGACGAATCGAGCGGCACTGGGAAAAGTGGGTAAAAGCTGAAAAATGGGGGAG
>CEMH01203113.1:0-15306 GCA_001179725.1 Macrocystidia cucumis | reverse complement strand
AATTCATGATTGAATTTACATTAAAGAATAGATTGCCCAGTGAGAGCCTATTCAACTGGCAGTGTCGCGAGAGGGAGAGCAGAATCGTTGTTGGCGACGGTGAAAGGTGAAAGCCACGAACGCGTTGAGTCACAACATGCAGATTGTGACGCCACTACAATTACAACGCTGCAATCGTCTCTGCTCTATGTTAAAGTACATCGCGGATCTACATGTTGGGGCGTGTACATTTCCAATTCAGCGGGGAGACTCGGACTCCCAAGAACCCCCCAACCCCACTCAAAATACCCGCCCGGCAACAATGTACGCATCCTTCGCGCCGTGCGTGGTGACCCGGAACACATTCCGAAGTATATCAGAAGCGACGTGCATTCCCATGCGTTTGTAGAATTGTATTGCATGCGCATTGGTGGTCGAAACATGTGCATAAACCAACACGCCCTCTGTGTCGTCTACTTCGAGGGAATTAGGTGAGGGAGAAGAGGTCCGGAGCGATTCAATGACGTGACGGAGTAGAAGTTGGGCAATTCCCTGATTCTGATATGACGGAAGCACCCCCAGGGTGAGGATTTGCACCCATGGCTCATAAGATTGGATATTGAGGTTTGTGGAAGAAAGATGATGCGAATCGGAGGTGGGGGATGAGAGGGGTTGAAGGTCAGCCGTTGGGCCGCGTCTAGAATGGTCTGGAGGCTGAGAGCAAGCCGAGATGAAAGCAATGGGCTTGGCAGTGTCGGAGGGGTGGTATGCCACAAAGCAAATACGACGTGGTAGAAGAAGAAGTTGAAGAAAGAAAGAATAAGGATAGAATACTGGCAAAAGTAAGGTCTAAACGAATGGTCAGTGTACTGTAAGCAAGAAATGGAAAGATGACTGACATGTAATTGGTGAACCCGAGCAACGTCTGCAGAGGTCAAAGGTTTGATGACGATGTCATCTGCGGAAAGACGCATAACGAGTTGCCACTGTGTTAGCCATTGTGAACGACAGCTTTATTCGTTATCGAACAGGAGGTAGTGCGAGCCGTTGAAGACCAAGAATAACTCGGCTGCGGGGAGCCGTCGGGTCTTAGCAAGGACGGAAGCAAAGCGGGATGGGGCACCGGAGCATGTGATTGGCTCCGGAGGCGGTTGTCTGTGAAGCTTCGAACCTGTAAAGAACACATGCATGAAAGGATCATTCTTGGAACATTAATGGAAGAAGGCAAAACATGCCCATGCCACTAGGTTGAACATTTCTAGTCCAACATTCATCCTCTTGATTCTCTTACCTGTGCTCTCGGGGGAAACCGGTTGAGCAAACGAGTGGTTGTGCAGGGTCATTAGAGCCTTGTCGTTTTTTTTGAATATCGGCCTGGGGGACGCGGATGGGGATCTGGTGGCGGGCCACCACGCAAAGAACTCTCTTACGGAAACTGACATATACAACTCAACGAAGGTCGACATCGGGGTACGGACTACAACAAGTATTAGGGATACTAACGAGTCAAGTACGTGTTTCAAGTGTTAAATTGAAGCGGTACATAACTGTAGACGACTGGCTTGTATTGTGATTTCAATCTCGCACGGATACGGATCTTGTCCGCCGCCCTATTTTTTGACTCCTATATTTAATCTCTCTTTTTTCTCTCTTTTTTCTCTTTTCTCTTTCTTCTTGACTACCTTGATCCCAATCTTCACTTCCTTCTAGCAACCTTCATCCTCAATCACAATGGTTCACCATCATCACACACCTTATGTTACCCCCCATATCCTCCACAAGAATTATGCTCAAGCTTTCGATACAGAGCAAATAGGCACTCGTAAGTTCCTCTGCCCGCCTTACCCCACCTTCGATCTCACCCGTTTCCCCGCCCTTTTATTTCGCGATGTCCTAGTAATTGGTCGCGATCTCGAGTATTTCTCTCAGGCTGGTTTCGATATGGACAGGATCCAGCTCAAGCGAAACGCTCCCGTCGCTCTTCTCTATGAGGATGCGATTCGGAACGAGGGAGCGATCATATCCTCATCGGGTGCTTTGATCAACTTCTCCGGAAAGAAGACGGGCCGTAGTCCAAAGGACAAGCGGATCGTCTTTGAGGAGACGAGCAAAGACGACATCTGGTGGGGTTCCGTCAACATCAAGATGGATGAACGTATGTAGACCAATCGCCCTTGTCCATCCATCCCCCCGCTCATCGCCAGAGCAGACACCTTTGAAATTAACAGAGAACGCGCGATTGACTATCTCAACACGCGTGACAACGTCTACGTCTTCGATGGCTATGCAGGGGTATGTCTACGTATCTTGACTCGCGTAACCTAAACCAATGTGCTGTCCTAGTGGGATCCCAAGTACCGGATCAAAGTTCGCGTCATTTGTGCCAGAGCGTACCACGCGCTCTTCATGGTACGTCGTCACCTGAACTTGTTGCCAGCCAACCCGCTTACTTTCACAAACCAGCACAACATGCTTATACGCCCCACCGAAGAGCAACTCGCCGATTTTGGTGAACCCGATTTCATTATCTACAACGCTGGCCAATTCCCTGCGAACCGATTCACGAAAGGGATGAGCTCCACCACATCTGTGGAGATCAACTTTAAGCGGATGGAGATGGTTATTCTTGGTACGGAATACGCCGGCGAGATGAAAAAGGGTGTTTTCTCCGTCATGGTATGCCATGTGCTTCTTTACACTACGCTCGTGCTAACCAATCTCCAAGCATTACCTCCAACCAGTCAAATTTGGCCAACTTTCACTCCACTCATCTGCGAATGTTGGAAAGGAAAAACAGGACGTCACTCTCTTCTTTGGTCTCTCTGGCACCGGCAAAACCACGTTGTCGGCTGATCCTAATCGACTTTTGATTGGCGATGACGAACATGTTTGGTCAGACACTGGCGTGTTCAACATCGAAGGTGGCTGCTATGCCAAATGCATCAACCTTTCCGCGGAGAAGGAGCCAGACATCTTCAACGCCATTCGATACGGGAGCATCCTTGAAAACGTCGTTTACAGCCCCCTATCTCGAACCCCCGATTATGACGACATTAGCATCACTGAGAACACCCGTTGCGCCTACCCAATCGAGTACATCCCCAACGCACAAATTCCATGCGTTGTGGATCGCCAGCCGTCAAATATCATCATGTTGACGTGCGACGCCTTCGGCGTGCTACCCCCCGTAAGCAGGTTGACTCCTGAGCAAGCCAGTTACCACTTCCTCGCTGGGTATACATCGTACGTTACGAGGCTATAGCATTCCTGTCTTTGCCTAACATGCTATTTCAGTAAGACCCCAGGGACTGAAGACGGGGTTCTCGAACCGATACCGACGTTCTCGACGTGTTACAGCGCACCATTTATTGTTCTTCACGTACGTGATTGCAATACATCCAGCTATCAGACGCTCCTAACATCTTTGTAGCCGGGACGTTACGCAGAGATGCTGGCAGATCGGATGTCCAAGCACAAGGTCGACTGTTGGTTGATCAACACTGGTTGGACTGGTGGCAAGTTTGGCCACGGAAAGCGTTGCCCTCTCAAGTACACTCGCCGTATCGTCGACGCTGTGCATTCCGGAGAACTTGCTAAAGCCGAGTTTGAGAACTTTGGCACCTTTGGACTGTCTATCCCCACTTCGATTGAGGGCGTTCCCCGAGAGCTTCTCAATCCTTCACTGGCGTGGGCAGACAAAGAAGCCTTCCAACGCGAAGTTAGGAAGCTGGCTATCATGTTCCAAAAGGCGTTTGCTTTGTATGAGAAGGACGTTGAGGAGAAGGTCAGATTGGCGGGCCCGAGTGTATAATGAATGATGGTATAATATCTCTTTTGATTCTGTTTTTGGATAAGGACAACACGGAATTATCTATGTACTTGACCTAGAGTTGGATTGAATCAGAATGTTGTGATTGGTGCTAAGGTGGGGTAACCCCTGTTGGTGTGGGAAACATGAGGCATTGAATGACGGCTGCAATGCGTCACTGCGGAACTTGGCGATCACCGATCGAACTACTTATACCTCGCCTCTTGTCTCGCTTTCCTTTCACAAACCACCATAATGGCAGACCCCTCATGGAAAGACGGTATCATTCTCAAGGTATTCTCAACAGTGTCCTAGTTCAAACACACTCTCACTCACACGTTTGACTCAGATTGTCAACATTCTCGCCTACTTTCTCTTCTTAGGCTCCAATTTGTACACCATTGCATCTCCTTCAGGCATCTACTTTGAAGGAAAGGAAACATATATCACTCCAGCACCTTGGGCGTTCCTCATATGGTCTTTACCTTTGAACTGCTACAAACGACCCACACTCACGCGAGGCATTATACCAGGTCATTGATTCACGCGTTGCTCCTGGGAACCATCATCTACCAATTCTTCCCCAGTGGAAAGCAAGTTATCATCGACGGTGTCTCGTGGCGCTTTGCCTTGCTCGGCGTCCTCAATGCAATTTACGTCAATCTTTGGGCCACAAGACACTACATCTGGGGTGAGTGCCTTACCCCACGTGCGCGATCAACATGAACGTGCAGGCTTACATGCATTACAGCGTTCGTATTCGCCCTATTCGTTAGCTCCGCTGTTACAGTTAGTGGTTTTTCAACTTTTGAATTGCCAAAATGACAAGAGTGAAACTGACATGCTTGACAGCACATTTACTATATTGTCAAAAAACACCATTCGGCGCAAAGCCTTGGAGACGAGCTGTTCATTCACCTTCCTTTCTCCCTTTACCATGGATGGACGACTGTTCTTGTCGTGCTCACTGCATTTGAAGCCTTTGGCGTAAACGCGCTCCATCACCACGCAGGCGTCTGGACCAAGGTCTTTGTCTTCTTGGCATTGTAAGCCCATTTCATTCAATCAATCATGTCAGTTAATAACGTATAACGTTGCTAGGTTCTTCCTCGAAGGCACTGCGGCTACATACGCTTTCTCAAGCCCCGAGGGTGATCTTCCCGCTTCTATTGCCATTGCATGGTCACTGTGGGCGATCTTTGCCCACCAAACCAGCTCTGGCTTCGTTCATTGGTCGGCCCTCGCCTTCTCCATTCTCGCGTTGGTCTGGGTGTTCAAAGGCGCTTATGGTTTGACCACCCGCTCTCGTAGTGGAATTGCTCTCTCGGACGAAGAGCGCGCCCCTTTGGTTTGATGATGCACCTTAACGAATCTCAGTAGCACACGCATGACCCCACCATGACTCTTTGAAACCCATCCTTTCTTGCTTTTCTCGTGTTCTTTTTATCGCCTCGTTCTTCAGTCCTTGCCCCGATTGACTGCCTTTCCGTTTGAAAGTTTTCGCTCGCTAGTTCATGTGTGTAAGTCAGAATTACCCCTAAAAATAATTTTGACGCCGAGGCGAGCTTTAGCTTGGACATTGTATTCTGGAAACTCATCCCATCTTCATGCACTACTTCTCCACTGGTTACAATGAGCATATCTGATTAACGTCACCGGCATGATGTCGAACACCCAGTCTGATCGCTTGACGTGCAGAATGAGCTGTTTGCGGATGCGCTGAGTATGACATGGTGAATGATTAATGATTCACAGGATCGCCGGGGATAAAAAACTGCGCGCTGCTGCGCAGTCATACTGCGATCCATTCCATAGTGGAATTTTGAGAATCCAAAAAAAAAAGACTACATACGTATTCCGCAGTTCTCCTCGTGGTTGATGAAAAGGAAGGAGAATTTGATTCCTTTATCGAACATGATGACTGTAAAAGCCAGAACCCTTCTCGCAAATGACACACTCTCTCTGGGAATCGCGCAATTGTGAAATCGTTGCCCAAAACAAAACAAAAAAAGGGGATATAATTCGAATATTTCGAGAGACAGAAACAACGACCACGTCTTCATCTACCTTCACTGAAAAGCGGAAGAAAAAGAAAAAACACACAGACACAGACACAGACACACAAAACAACCTTTGATACATAAGAAGCAAATCCGGTTCGAGGAGAGGTATACACGACCATAAGACCTTAATGTTCTCGTTCTCGTACGCGCTCATATGAAATTCTTGAAAATTTTTGTTTAAGAAGGTGGGCTAGAATTTGATGGATCGCATGTCAGTATGATAGAAAATGGCACGATATGGGTGGGGAAAACGTACACGGCAGCGACGGAGGTTGCTGGGCCTGAAGAGGGAAACAGAATTCAGTGTTTGGGGGAAAGGAAAGACACTTTGGGGTAATTTGTACTTACCTGGGTCTGCTGCGAGAGCGGGGAAGGCAGCTGTCGCACACTATGAAATTATGATTTCCCCGATCAGATCAGATGTAAATTTGTAACGCTGGGAGTTTTTGACGCACCGCTTGCTCAATGTTGGTGGGTGTCATGCCTGCGGGCAAATGGGGCTTGCCGGTGACGGGTTTGGGAACGGGGATGACTTCGGAGCAATCGATCATGTTGGCTTGGTTGTGGCCCAAGAGCGAGAGTTTGAGCATGGCTGCTTTGAATTCAGTCTGCATCTTCGCTTGGTTATCTGTTGAACCGATTAGTATCCGAGTGAAGGTGTGGAATGATGAAGAGGGTCCTTACTTGCGAAGGATTGCCACGCGCAAGCGGTACGGGAGTCTGATGCAAATGCTTAAGATAACGAAGATCTGGTGCCCGCAAAAAAACAAACCTCGTGCCAACTAAGGGTGTAAAATGATCAGTATATGCGCAACAATTGAGAGAGATCCGGTTCGCTCACGTCGTGGTCGGATTGGAGACGCATCTCACCGCGCAGGGGAGACTCGACTTCACCTTGGTTTCCACCAGTTCTAAAGGGTACCATTAAATGCCACGACCTGTGTACGTGAGGAGAAGAGCATACCCGGGGAAGAGAGTGCCGCGAAGTTGAACTTCAATGAACACTTGGGTGTCAAAGACCTCAGGAGTGGAATCGAAAGGTGTTCTGTTTTTTCTGCGTCAGAGACTCGAACAGGCTCGCTATGTATTCATTTACCCTGGGATCTGTTGGCAACAATGGGTCAGCACGCGTTCGTCTTAGGTGAACGTGGATACACACTGAAGGGTCCACAAGATCGGCTGCAGCGACCGTGTGGCTGTAGGAGAAAGGAGACCTCAGCAGTTGAAAAGAGGTTTTCTGATCTAGCTTACGAGGCAAGGAGGGCAACGACTTCCTCTGGGGCAAATCCGGCATCTGCGAAGCGAGCCAAGATGTTGGTGATTGTGTCTGATGAGTCATATCTTAGTCAATGTCGCGCGTCTTAAAAGCCTAACAACTGGAAACTAGCTAACTTACCGAAAGGCTCAGGAACCAAGAGATCTGGGGATGGGGCAACTGCGGGAGGCCTGCCCATGAAGAAGTTCAATCGGGGCGCTCCAGGGCAGTTACTGAGCCCAACTGCTCCCGCGAATTGGATGCTATTGGATGGCATAGGCTGTCAGCGATGAACCTCATATGGGTACCGGAGTGACTGACAAATCTCCCGCGGTCAGGTTGTGTTTTGCGATGAATGGCTTTTGAGCATCAACGATATCGTCAATACCGCCATTGGCATGGAACGCGGTTTCAATATCATCGAAAGTGACGATAGAACCATCAGCACCTCCTCCTCTAGTATTGAGAGTCAGTGACAACTGTAGTGAAAGCGCCAAGATAAACGCACCCCTTCGTGAAGGAAAATCCGATGGCATCGTGGAACGTCAGGCGCAGAGACTCGTGTGTCTGGAGGAACAAATCAGTTTCTCCTTCTCTTTCAACAATGGAATCAAAAGAGCTGACCTCTTCACCACATTCAGAACCATCGAAAAGGTTGGTTTGAATGTCCTCGAGGATGGGGAACAGCGAACAACAAGCAGCGTTTGTCGCGGTGTTGACACCATCAGGGCATTGAACACGCTTGGTGAGCGCGGCTGTTCGCGTTGATCAGCAAGATGAAAGAAGAGAGATGCTCGAGAGTAGCCCTACCGCTTGCGATCTGGACTGCAGCGAGGAGTGCGATGTATTTGAAGGCCATTTCTACGTTTGAGGACGATGAAGAGCTGAGGGCCAACCCAACGCCTTCCCCGTCTTTTATAGGTTTTTGGGTAGCTTTCCATAATTTTGTTCTTGTGCATGCAGCTGAGAGGAAAGCAGCGTACATAAAAATAGACGTGAGCTGTTCCAATTACAGACGCGATTTGTGATGTCCAAAAACGGTGATGTACCTTTCCGCCACGGCGGGTTTCTAGTCGCCAAAGCGGAACCGGACTGTATTGCCCTCGGAAGTTCTTGACCTTGGGAACTTCCTCCTCATTCGTAACGACGCTCCTCTTATCGTCAACTCAAGGCACCCGCGCAGTAGTCCGTAGCGTTCGCTCGCTATCCCGCTGAATGTCGCTGCGCATGAGGCGAGTTCTTCTGCTCAACGGCAATGCTGTTTGAAATGGAAGTCAATGAACGCAAGTTGGGTTTCTTTCGCCGTGGGAACACAAAGCCCAGCAATGAGGAACCGCTACAGCGGTGATAGCAAGCGCGAGCGTGTAAATTGACGCGTGTGGGCACGATACAATACCCATGAGGCTGGACATCCCCTGAACCGGAGCACAATGTACGACTGAGTCAACCGCTTCACACCACCAGCGGAGGCCCGAGCAGCAGCGTGAGAAACACTGATGCTGTACCAGTGGAAAGGAGAGCAGCATTCAGTGGATGACAGACCGTTGGATCCGTGGAGCTGAGGCGTTGTGATGGTTTTTAGAAGATGGTATCCAGTGAAAGTTGCAGGCTGAGTCGCTTTTTCGCGATTTGCAGGATCTTTCCCACGCCCGCTCACCAACCAAGATTCAATAGGTTTCGGCACTATTAGTACCAGCGGGGCGAACATCGTATCGCATTCTAAGTTAAGAACGGCAATAAGTCTCCGAAGTCCCAGTGGGAAAGTTGATAAGGAAAGAGGCACGCCATCTATTCCATTGTGCTGATGTATTCGTTCATGGTGAGTGTTCGCTAGTACGAGCTGGGCGTCTCGCCTCGTTTCCAGTATACAACCCTTGAACATAAACCATCTTCGATATGGAAGGATCTTGATAGCCATTCTCTCACTCCGAGGACGGGCGGTAATACCACAGACCAATTTATTTGGGTTGTTGAAGCTTCCGGTCCTTGATGATTGGCTGGACAATGCTAAAGATCACGCATCATGGACGAGACCTCCATATCAATCCAGGATCTGTGCACCACTGTGCCCCATTGTGATTCAGTTGTACCGCCCCAGGCAAGTGTTCTAAGTGTTCAGCAACGCGCTGCAGGTTAGGAGTATCCTTGCCATGCAGGCTTCAAGATTCGACATGGCGTTCAAAACCTTCAAATCCACAGTATGGAAAACGGGAAACTTTTTAAGCAAAATGATATGTAGTGGAAACGTTGATAGCATTTCTTCAAGGTATACAAAAACAAAGACAGACGGAAGTTTACACGGAGCAGGAGATGTATAGACAAAGCGAAACGGCGGATTCCACTTGATTTAAGAGGGCGGGCTGAGAACATGTCAGTTGAGAACAACCATGAACAAGGACGAGAAGCTTACACAGCCGCAACCGAGGTTGCTGGGCCTGGAAAAAAATGCCATTCAGCTAAAAATCACATAGAACTGAGATCAAAGGTAACCCACCTGGATCTGCGGTAAGAGCTGGGAATGGTGCAGTTGCACACTGAAGGGGATAAGGATGAGAAAAGTATACAGCACAAGTAGCGAACATCCTCACAGCTTGTTCGATGCTCGTCTTAACCATACCAGCGGGCAAATGAGGGTGGCCGATAACTGGCTTCGGAACGGGAATGACCTCAGAACAGTCAATCATTTTTGCTTGGTTCTGGCCGAGAAGGGAGAGCTTGAGCATCGCCGCCTTGAACTCGGTTTGCATCTTGACTTGGTTGTCTGCAGAAGGTAACAAGTGACGAATCAGCCATCGAAGGTAAACCGAGAGCAATCAGCAGAGACTGACTCGCGAAAGATTGCCATGCGCAATTGGTTCGTGAATCTGGAGGAAGAAGGTTATTCCAGCCAAAACGTACACGATCGCGTGTAAGAACATACCACGAGCAAGCTAAATATTGGAAGTCACATCAGATGCGAGCTTGAAAGAACGCGGGAATATCTCACAAGATGGTCCGATTGCAAACGAATTTCTCCACGGAGGGGCGACATGACTTCACCTTGATGATCTCCAGCACTGCAAGACAAATTTTAACAGGCGAAACGTCGTGCAACTTGGGAAATCTTACCCTGGGAAGAGGGTTCCTCTCAGCTGGACCTCAATGAAAACTTGAGTGTCGAAGATCTCGGGCGTGGAATCGAAAGGAGTTCTATGTCCGTTCTGTCAGTATTCCTTCCGAACAAGAAGACACATTCTCTCCTACCCCGGAATCTACAAGGCTGCGTCAGCAAGCTGCTCATGATAAGATATGAAGTCGGGATTTACCGTTGGGTCCACTAAGTCGGCTGCGGCGACTGTGTGGCTGAGTAAAAATTAGAGAATGAAGCTAGATCGTCGTCATTGAAAACTCACGAGGCAAGAAGGGCGACGACTTCTTCGGGTGATGTGAATCCTGCGTCGCTGAACCGGGCCAAGATCGTATCGATTGTGTCTAGTCACGAGTGTTTAATTCTCTTGACTTTCCAAAGACAACAATTCACAAACCAAAGGGCTCTGGGACCAATAGATCTGGAGAGGGCGCTTTTGCGGGTGGACGGCCGAGGAAGAAGCTAAGACGGGGCGCGCCCGGGCAGTTACTGAGCCCAACGGCTCCTGCGAACTGGATGCTGTTGACCACAGGGATGAGCAAAGAGCATGCGGTTCACTTCGGCCCAACTTACAAATCGCCGGCGGTGAGGTTATGCTTGGCAATGAAAGGTTTTTGGGCGTCAACAATGTCGTCGATTCCTCCGTTGGCATGAAATGCAGTCTCTATGTCGTCAAAGGTGATGATAGAGCCATCAGCGCCTCCACCACTGTTTGAAGCAATAAGGTTATTGAGCGCGACAGTTGAAAATGAAAAGGCCTGTACCCCTTGGTGTGTGAAAAGCCGATGGCATCATGGAAAGTAAGGCGAAGAGATTCGTGCGTCTGCATATCCCGTAAGTTTAAGTTTTCGTGATCAAATGTGAACTACCTCTTCTCCACACTCTCCACCGTCAAAGAGATTGGTTTGGAGATCCTCGAGAACGGGGAATAAAGCACAGCAAGCCGCGTTAGTCGCGGTGTTCACGCCGTCAGGGCACTGAACGCGCTTGGTGAGCGCGGCTACACCATTCAAGATCAGCGAAACGACGATGAGTGCATGTAAATTGTCAACGAACCGTAGGCGATTTGAGCAGCAGCTAGGAAGAAGATAGTTTTGAAAGCCATTTCAACTTCGGAAGGACTTGAGTGACCTAAAGCTGTTGTACAAAAACGCCTCCAATTTATACGTCGAGGAATGTATGGATCCGCTAAAGAGCAGGGAAATTTAAACCATTTTCAAATTGCGTGGGGAGGCCTGTTGCGGTCAGGAATGCCGTTGAAAAATGGTCATGAGCGAGGCTGAAGTCCATTGACCGCGTTAACGACACGACACCGGGAGGGATAGCCATTGATCAATTATGATCAGCAATCGAAGCACGATCTACATTTTTCGTGCTGACCCGGGACAGTGAGAATTTGGCCGGTACCAGCTCGCAAATGAGCAATTCAAGAGTGCTTCGTCTGCACCTCAGTAGGGTAGCTGGATCACCCTGAGCCACCGACGATCAGCCCAGTTAACCCGCCTATGCATGGTGCTCAACAAGGCAGCAGGTTTATGGGTCATAGACTAAGCGCTCCTCTGAATGCGAGGCGAGGGTTTGTTGAAACTGTCTCGCACCGGATCGCTGGATCGAGATAGCCATGAGAAACGATCTCCTCGAACAGCGCATAGAACAAGAGTTGCTCGA
This sequence comes from Macrocystidia cucumis, assembly GCA_001179725.1. Taxonomy (NCBI): domain Eukaryota; kingdom Fungi; phylum Basidiomycota; class Agaricomycetes; order Agaricales; family Macrocystidiaceae; genus Macrocystidia; species Macrocystidia cucumis. The sequence goes on along the minus strand of CEMH01203113.1, from coordinate 3,406 downwards.
TACGATGTTTTGCACTAGAAAGAAAAGCTCGCACATTGATCGTTTCTGATGCGCGATTCTATGCAGGTTCACACGCAGGAGGGGTACCCGAGTCGCGGCCGCATTACCAAAGGGGAGGGTCAAACCCCTTGATAGTGTCACCTGAGGACTTTGTAATAGTAGTGCAGAACCCGAGGGCTACAATGGGTGTGAGTTAGCCTTCCTGTTGTGAAGTGTCGAAAGAGAACGTCGACTGGCATGAAAGAGAGTTGAGAAGAAGGATGAATGTGTGACATAGCACAAAAACTGTATCCCAACAGGGAACCGTGATCTCCAGCCACGAGGCCGGTCAAGGTAAAAGGCAGCGAGTAGCGGGTGGGTACATTCGAAGCACTCGATTACAGGAGTGCCCAGTCGTGTGGTGTGGCTGCGTCAGTGTTCCGAGATAGCCTAGCCTTCCGCATACTTCAGAAGAATCCCGCAGCGTGATAGAAGACGCACGGCTATCTGTTTCAAATTCACACCGAAGTAATGTCGCAAGAGTTTTGTTCTCGGATGTGAGGTGACCGAATCGAGGCAAAGACAACAGCATGATCGGATGGGATAGCCTGTCGGAGCACAGACAAGACGCGTGGGGTGAAAGAAGTCAATTGACTTGTAATTTCTCAGGGTTTATCAGCGGAATAGTTGATTGGATGAATCTACCTTCAGCATCGTTGTTCTGGCAGCAGTCGGGTTGTCGGTTAACCGGACTGTCCGGACCGCTGTGACGTCTCGTGGTAATTTATCAGGTGATCTGTGACCCTGCCAATAACCTGTTTTGACGTGACTGTGTTTCCCATACCCACTCTCATCGTTTCTCAAGATGTCTGGCGACATAGATGCTCTCAGCTCTGGTAACCTTGCAGAAATTACATCTGAGCTTTTTCTGATGCAACTTTAGACGTGATGCAAGCTTTTTATCGCCGACTATACCCATTCAAGTCCATCTTCAACTGGTTGAACCATGGTCCCACACCAACGCGTCTGTTCACTCACCGAGAGTTCGCGTTCACACTGCAAAACGAAGCCTATCTCCGGTTCAACTCGTTCAACACGGCAGAAGACCTAAAAAAGCAAGTCTGCCAGCTGAACCCGTCGCGTTTCGAGATTGGGCCCGTCTATTCCGCTCGAGTGCGTCCAAAGCGGATCCTTCTTGATATAGCATCCCTCTAACATGCAACCAACATAGCCACGCGACAAGAAAACAATCCGTCCATCGGCATTTGTGCCTCTGCAACGCGAACTAGTGATAGATATCGATATGACTGATTACGACTCAATTCGAACGTGCTGCTCTGGAACAGCCATATGTCAGCGTTGTTGGGCGTTCATCACAGCGGCTGTTCGCGTTCTTGATCCAGGGATTCGGGAGCAGTTTGGTTTTGAAAAGCTACTGTGGGTGTACTCCGGTCGCCGTGGAATCCATTTGTGGATATCAGACAAGGAGGCAATGTCCTTGACGGACGATCAAAGGAAGTCCATTGTGGGATGGCTCTCCGTGGTGTCCGAAGGAAAGGATTCCACGAAGAAGATGCATGTTCGTGTGGGATCAAAGTCCCTTCCACCATCATTGCAGTGAGTTTCGCACCCCTTCGCGTGCTCCCCCTGTAATTGGAGTTTTCTCTCTGAACTAACGAAACTTGAAAGAGCTGCCTTGGCCCCTTTGTCGATAATTTTCACGGAGCTGATCCTTGAAGATCAAGACTGCTTCGCAACAGAAGATGGTGCCGAACTCCTGTTGAAACTGATCCCCGATACGCGTCTCGTCGATAGTCTTCGTCAACAGTGGGCAAAAACGCCGAACCTCTCTTCGGTCGAGAAATGGAACTCTCTAAAGGTCCTTGTGAAAAATTATGGGAAGGACTCTTTTCAACGGGTACGTCCTCTATCTATCCGTCCGAATGATATATGTATTCACATGTTCTTCTTGGTAAACGAACCAGGCGAACGGCATGGCTGCCATGGAGGACATCATTCTGCACTACACCTACCCCCGTATTGACGCCGAGGTTTCCAAGCACCGGAACCATCTGCTCAAAGCACCTTTCTGCGTGCACCCCAAGACTGGTCGCGTATGTGTTCCCGTAGATCCGGAACGCATCGAGGAGTTCAAACCAGAATCTGTGCCCACTGTTGGTCAACTTCTCGCTGAGCTGGATGCCCTCGGAAGCTCCCCTGACGCGAGCTCTGATAAACCAGGTAATGTCAACGTTTTCACAACCATCACCTGCACAAAGTAAAATAGAATATTGATGTGGATCAACGAGCAGAATGGGAAAAGACTTCGCTAAAGCCTTATATCGACATGTTGGACAAGCACAGCCTGAGCCTCATGGATGAAGTTAGAAAGGAAAAGCGAGAACCAGGTTTGTCCTCTTTCCGCCCTCCTTCCGTCGTTTCTCTCTCTCTCCAAGTGAATTTGATTGGGAACGAGAACCCTAATTACCGTGTTTTTGCCTTTTCTCTGCAGACATGTCGTGGTGACCGGACGTCGAAATTACACTCACGTCCGTTTCTCATTCACGATCTACCCGATCTTCGCCTCACGATTGGGGTGGGTAGAGGGGGGAGGAGGTGCTCGTTTCCTCACCCAAGATTCTTCCCCCCGGCCCCCCGAAAACGGGGGTAAGGAAAAGAAAAGGGGGGGCCCCGGGTTTCTGGTGTCTGTCATGATGTCTGTATTAAACATTACCATATGAAAAACCAACAAGCGCACCTACCATGCTGCTTTCCTCTTTCCTCCATTTTTCTTCATTCTTTTTTCATGCGGGAGGAACTTGCACAGTCGGCGACATGCATCATGACTCACTTTCAACTTCCCAACACCCTACCACCTCTTATTGCTCCTTGTTGTATAAATTTAAGATTGACCGGTGATTCAATGATCGGTTGGAGAGAGGGAGAGAGAGCCTTGCAGATGCCCCGTGTTAAACCCCTCCCCCTATACCCCCCAAAAGAAAAAGATACCAATCACCCATGCCCGCTCAAGTGGATATGAATCAAGAAAACCTCATTTGCATTTCGATTTCGATTTCGATTTCGCTTTCCATTGATCATCATCATCGCCATCATCTCCATCTAACATCCATCTAACATCCAGTTCAACTCCAAAAAAAAAAGGGTCTGGTTCGGCGGAAGGGACCCACCCTCCGGCCGCGTGGGGTGGTTGACGGAACCCGGGGCCCACCAATCACATGCACCATTTTATCAATGAATGTTTCGGTAATGAACGTTTGAACGTTTGAACACCCTCCAATGCTGCTGCTGCATGATGCATTGATTGGGCCACGTTCCTCGCAAGTCGCCTTGTGATCGGTTTGTCGACCCCCAAGCAGCTCTGGCGTTAGTCCAAAACCACTCCATCGAACGTGGTGCACTTCAGAAT
>CEMH01203112.1:594-10818 GCA_001179725.1 Macrocystidia cucumis | reverse complement strand
ATTGCATGGCGGGATAAATCAAAGCGCCGGTAGGACTCACCCCAACATCCGCCCCCCCTCTCCACGACCACCACTGTTGCTTTTGTGTCTGGATCCGTCTGCTGGGTTGTGTGCCGCCCTCCTCGGCGGCATACTCACAGTTGTTGCCGTGCCTCAAAGCCTCCAACCCGCACTCGCTTACGCCGGAGAGCAGAACTTTGACTTGAATGGTGTGGATAGCGACATATCCACCAACGACGCCATTCTCATCCTTGTCCTCCTCAGGCATTGCTGGTGATGTTGCCAGTACTGACAATATCGACGAAGTGACTATAGATGAGTAAGGAGGAGTATGAGGTTGTTAAGAACGAGATGTCGGCGTCGGCGATGGAATTGGCGCGGTTGATGGTGCGAGATGGGCAAGGAGCAACCTTGTTCGTCGTGGTTTTCATTAAGGTAAGTTGTTGTCATTATGGTGGTTCAGCCCTGATGGAATGGAGATAAAGGTTTTATATCATTACGGGGTGCGGCTACGTATGGGGATGCACACAAGATCGCCCCGTCTGTCTCGACCTCTTCACTAGTGAAAACAGCTTTATCTGGCGAAGACGCAAAGTACGTGCTCCCTTTCTCTTCCGTGCTTTCTTGTTTTCACTTTGGCGATCTGAGGCTGACTACGACTGATCACTCATATCAATCCAGCCGGGGCCGTATCTTATCATGTACCGGTTCTGTACAGGGAGAATAGATAGCAACAGCAGGAGGAAAGGCGAGGACGCGACTTGGACTCGCGATTTCAGTTTTGGCTCGTCCTTTCACCCTTTTTCACCCCAAGGCAGTAGTTGTGGTTTTTATTTTCGATCTTTATTTCCTATTTATGCTGACGTTGTACTCNNGTACTCTACCCCAAGGACGCTTTCGCGGAATAAAAATTTGGGAATTAAATACGTACGACGAATTGAATGAACTCACGGAGCGCTTGGAGTTCAGAGAACTATGCCCCCCAGAGTTGTGCTGGTAAAGACGTTGACAAGGAACATGAGATGGAGCCACGGTTTGATGGACGAGTTCCTTATTCCCCTGAGAACTGTTCCGATTGCACACACAAATATTCGCCTTTGAAGGCGATTCCATTTCCATCATCGAGTTAGGGGTTAAACATGAAACTTGAAGGACGACTCAAAATTGGATTTTTCTAGGGCGAGCGCCGACATTCCATCGCAGAATTGATGGAAATTGACGAGAGCATCACAGCCTTTACAGTGAATGGGAAAGAGTTGCCATGAATGGGAGTTGTTGCAACGACGTGTTGTCAGCCGTGGGTACTATGTTGTCGGGTAAGCCCTTCTTAAGCCGTGATGATTTGACAACGACAATCAGGCCAACATAATGTCATTGTACCCCCAGCGTAAAACATCAAGCAGTGAACTCCCGCTTTTGCCTCCCGAGCTCATTTATGAAATCATCACCTTCCTCAGGTTTGACTATCGCTCTCTCCGATCCTGCTCCCTTGTCTGCCACTCTTGGGGGCCTCAAAGCCGCGCTTACCTTTTCAAAACGATCTCGTTACGGGGTCCTCGAGCTCACACCTTCACGGTCAACTGGAACAACTTCTTCAAAATGTTGCACTCGTCTCCCAATAAGGTTGGCGCGTACATCCGAGGATTGGACATGTTCGTGTACGACGAGGACGCTTACTACAAAGTGGAAGACGGACGACTTCAAAGTCTTTTCAAACCATCAGTCCACCCCATTCCTATACATGACATCAATCAACTGCTTCCTTCATTGAAAATCATTAGCATTTTGTCGGCGGACCGTGAGCGCCGTCGCTGGGACAGGTTCATCTTGGGCTCAAAATCGATGCAAAATGCGCTCGCCTCGTTATTCCAATGCCCAAGTGTCTCCCGTGTCATCCTTTGTGATGGCACCATTCCATCTCAACTTCTCCGAACTCGCCACTCGCTCACCACCTTGATACTTCGAAACATGTCATTTTGGCCTTCTTCGACCTCGCATCTCCGTGCGACACGTGCAGAAAACCTACACCAATCGTGCAGGCCAACATTCTCTCAGCAAGTGTCTGGCTTGACCCTGGAGACGCTGGAAATCAGATTGCACAACGACAAACATTATCTAGGTTTCACATTTGCTGAGCTATCGAAGCTAACGCCTATCGCCTTCAACTCGGTCAAAACGTTACGACTCAAAGTGGACTCGAAAAGCCATGAAGAAGGGTTGAACAACCTCCTGAGGGAAGCGGTCCCAAATGTGAAGGACCTGAATCTGTGGTGGGTCGATCCCGTTTGTGAGTGTCTTGTTCTTCACCTCGATAACCTTCCACTCAAAATCGTCGAAACACCAGCATTTCGCTGTGTAGATCTATCCGGCTTGCAGTATCTGCAGAGCTTAACACTGAGAGCGAACCGGGGGGTCACAAGCTCGGACAGTATCGCGTGGATACACGAGGTCCTGAAAACACTCACCACAAGATCGAGTTCACAGGTGCGGCTCGAAATCATCAATCTTGACTTTCGGTTTGATTCTCAAGAATTGAACTGTACAACTTTATTCGCGTTTCTTTCCCTCGAGGCTGGGGGGAAAGGCCGTTTGAGAACGCTCAAACGAGTGCTGGTCAACATTCGCTCATACAGAGAACCCCTTAGTGTTGAGTTTTTGGAGCAGTTGATGGTGAAAGGACGCCCAGGGCTTGTTGTGGTCAAAGTAGTTTCCTAATTACGAGATATGTTGGAAACTTGATCGCGAAGATACAAGCCGTCAATATTCAGCCTTGTGGAGCGCTTCTTGATGAGATAAGAATACACTGACGAAGCCTCCGGCCTCAATATCAATATCGACAGTGTCAGTCGTGGGAACTGGCATATCTTTGCTTGTCGATAAATCATTGATTCGATAGTGATGATCAGATCAACACCCTACCAATGCACTCCCGCTATCAAAATCCGCCAACTCTGCCTCCCGAACTCTTCTACCATGAAACGCCAAGTCGCGAACCCCTGACTTTGCCTCCTGAGCTCATCTCTCAAATCATTTCCCTCCTTTGGTCCGATCGCCGGTCACTCAGGTCCTGCTCCCTTGTCTGCAGCTCTTGGGAGCCTGAAAGCCGTGCTCGTCTTTTCAGACAGTCTACAATAGCAGGTCCTCGCGCTCGCGCCTTTGTGGTCAGGTGAAATAAATTCTTCAAAATGTTGGAGTCTTCTCCCAACAAGATTGGCGCGTATATACAAGGGCTAAACATGTGGGTGCACGATGAGCGCGCTTACTACACGTTGAGAGGTGGACGGCTACAAAGTATCCACAAACCGTCAGCTCATCCTATTCCTATCCACGACGCCGGTCGTCTCCTCCCTTCATTGAAAATGGTTACAATTCAAGCAGAAACAGGTCGCCGCTGAAACAGGTCGCCGCTGGTACAGGTTTTTTGTGCACCTCAAGCCTATGCAAGATGCACTCGCCTCGTCACTGCAGTGCCCAAGCATCACCAAGATTGTACTCTCGAATGGCACCATCCCGTCTCAAGTTTTTCGCATTCACCCGCTCGATGTTATGCACCTTAGGAACATGTCGCTCTGGCCTGCTACCACCGCCCATCCCAGGCCAACGCGTGCGCAAAACCCACACCAACTGCGCAGGCAACCATTCGCTCAGCAAATGTCCGATGTGAAAGTAGAGAGGATGTCGATTGATTTGCGGCAGGAGGTCATTGTTCACAGCTTCACTCTAAATGAGCTGAGATCCAAGCTAACACCTATCGCCTTCACGTCAGTCAAAACCTTATCGCTCGGTGTGAACTCCAGTCCCCAGCATCGAGGTGCTAGATCTTGAGTGGGTCGGCGATCACCGTGAGTGTCATGTTCTTTGCAGTATGCAACTTTCCATTCTAAAACACTCTCCGAGCACCAGCATTTAGCCGTGTAGATCTATCTCGGTTATGGTACTTGCGAGTCTTGCGGATCCATCAAATGGACAAAGGATACACGACCACAGGCGGTGTCGCGTGGATGCACGAGGTTCTGAAAACGCTCATCACAACACCGAGTTCACGGGTGCCGCTCGAAGCCATCGCCCTCCGCTTTGCGTTTGACTATCGACGAGAGGATTATGATTTCACGAGTTTATTCGCTTTTCTTTCTCTCGAGTCTGTGGGACAAGGCTGTTTGAACATGGTACAAAAAGTTGTTGTTTCTTTTCCGAGTCGCACCGCCAGTAACCGCCGTCTTCCTCCGATTTAACGCTGCTGAGGGTGGAGGGACGCCCAGAGCTGGTTGTTTTCGATTTTTCTCAGTCGGGGAATGTGTAGTAATAAATTAGGACTAGTGTTGTGATGTAGTAGCCTCAACATAACAATACGAGTTTCTTTCAACTTCCCATCAAGTACGGCCCATCACACTCGGTGATGTGACCGCTAGGTGGAAGGAGAAATGGGGGAAGCTAGGTGGAATGACAACCCGTCCGCTATCAGGGAGCCAAATACAGAGTCCACTGGTCGGTGACAACCTGACCTGATTGCGACGCAAAAAAAATCGTTACCCAGAGAAAGGAATTAACAAAAGGCCAACCTGCACTCAAGAGCTTTATCGTGTATCGAAGCGGTGATGGCCTGATCCCCGTCGCCGTGCGTCGTCTGATCCATAGATGTTGGACAACTGCACACCATTTTGGTTGATTATGGATGTGTAGGCGGGTGAATATGGTGTATGCAAGGTGTGTGATGGATTTTGGGTGTGAAATATGATGATTGGGTAGAGGGTGTGAAGAGTTGAATGTTTGGTTGATTTTGAGCGTGTAGGAGAAGGGTGTGGAGAATGAAACATAGACTAACCTTGACGAGAGAAAAAAATAGAGGGGAGGAAAGCAAAGACACAAGCCCCCACACAAAGTTCAGTAGTGAGGTTTCGGAGGTCTATGCGGTCGAGAACCCTCCAAGGATCCTCCTATTTTATATTTTGAAGGCAGGTCAATTCCTTATCCGACTAGAGACAACAAACATACTTGAGGAAGAAAGAACTGGCGTGGGTCAATCCGATTCTCGGAGTTGTGAGGAGTTTATCGACATATGAGGGGTGTTTTACCTCGACGACGCCCGCATTTTGAAGGACGAGGGGAACAGGGCACCTCACATTCGATCCAAAGAATTCGCGAGCCATATTTTCTTCAACAAATTCGCTTCGCTGAACTCAACGTTGTCTGTCAGATCGTGAACCGTTCTCCGATGAAGAGATGAGCTTACGTACTGAAATGTGTTGAACTTTATGAAAACAGGAGGGATTGGACTTAACAGCGAGGCTCCGAGTCCTCGTGGGAATGATGTTGTCGCTTGCATAGAAATGACTAATTTAACAACCATGATCACTCCGACATGCCACAGTTTCTCCCGCAATGATGAAATCCCTAACTTTACCTCCCAATCTCATCAATGAAATCCTGTCCCTGGTCAGGCTACTACATTTCAACTCACTGAGATCCTGCTCTCTCGTCTGCCGCTCCTGGGTACTCCAAAGCCGCGCCCACCTTTTCAAGGTGGTCGTGTTCGGAGGTGCTGCCAGTGGCGCTAACGCCTTCGCGGTCAAATGGAATAGGTTTTTCAAAATATTGCAGTCTTCTCCCGATAAGATTGGCAGACACATTCAGCACTTGGACTTTTCCGTGGGCGACGAGCATGCTTACTACGAGCTGAGAGATGGACGACTTCAAAGCCTTCCCGAACCATCAGTTCACCCTTTTCCTATTCACGACGCCAGCGAGCTCCTCCCTTCATTGACAGAAGTCACGATTCGCGCAAGAGGCCGCCGCTGGGACAGGTTTTTTGTGGGTTCAATGTCAATTCAAAATGCGCTCGCCTCGATATTGGAGTGCCCAGGCATCACCCATGTCACCCTTTCTAGGGGCACCATTCCATCTCGACTCCTTCAAACTTGCCACTCGCTCGCCTATTTGGCGCTTTGCGACATGGCGTTTTCATCTGCTCGCTCCCTACGCCTTAATGCAACGCGTGCACATGATCCACACCGATCGCACAGGCAGGCACATCCTCAGCAGCAGTCCGGATTGAACGTAAAGACGCTAGAAATCAGATGGTCAAACGATACAAACCATCTCAGTTTCACGTTCGAGGAGCTGAGATCCAGGTCAATACCTATCGACTTCACGTCAGTCAAAACGCTACAGCTTCGCATGGACGCTGGGGGATGTGAAGAAGGGATGGATAGATTTTTAACGGATGCGGTCCCGAACGTAGAGGACCTAGAACTTCAGTGGGCCAGCAGTGATTGTGAGTCCACATTCTTTACCCTACGCGACCTTCCATTCAAAACCACCCGCGGAGCTCCAGCACCGAGCTGTGTAGATATATCCAGCTTACGAAATCTGCGATGCTTGAAATTGAAACAAATCCATGAATTCCCACCCGAAGGCTGTCTCGCGTGGATGCACGACGTCCTGCAAACATACACAAGATCAAGCTCACGGGTGCCGCTCGAAACCATCAGCCTTGACTTTCGGTTTGATTCTGAAGATTTGGATTGTATGGCTTTGTTTGGGTTTCTTTCCCTCGAGGCTGTGGGACGAGACCGTCTGAACACCCTCAAAAGAGTACTGGTCAATATTCGCACATACAGAGACTCCCCTAGCGTGGAGTTTTTGGAGCAGTTCAGGATGAAGGGACGCCCAGAGTTAGTTGTGGTTAATATTGTTTCCTAGTTACGAAACATGGTGAAAACTCGATTGCGAAGGTAGATAGAAGTTGTCAATGGCCAGCCTTGTGGAGGAACAAGATCTTCTAGAAGAGACACGAATATAATTTCATATAGCAGTATGACGGAGCCAAAACAAGATGACGAGCAATCTCGTGTGGAATTATACTCGAAACGAGAAGAAATATCATTACGCTAACGACTGAGGAAGCCTCAATATGAAGGAACAAAACGCGGCAACTGATCACAAAGTAACAAGTCATTGAAAGTCTACCAATGCATCTTCACGAGTCACAACGGGAGCCTCAACATCCTGAACCGTAACCAGCGCCGAGGGTTTTGCAGGCAACGGGAGGTCTCCAACCACACTCGATCGAGCAGATGACGGCGTCGCCCTCGACAACGTATCCGGCTCAGTCACCGCTCCGCTCATCCCCCCCCCAACGAACCCAGCCATGCTCATCGGCGGATAACCGCCGATAAAAGGAGGTGACCGCACACCCAGCCCTTGTTCCTGTTTTCCTTTCGACTTTCTCTTCCTCTCAGCTTCCCTCTCCGCGCGTTCCTTACGATCCGTCCGTTCCTCCTCAACCCATTGAGATACTCCTACAGCAGCTTTTTCTGGTTCGGTTTTGCATGATAAAAGGAACCCTTGGAGCTCAGCGGTGGAGAACTCGTTTTCGGGAACCTTCGAAGCGAAGGTCTCTGCGAGGCGATCGATGAAAGGACCTTTTTCCGCTTCCGCAAGGTTGTCGATTTCGAGGAGGTCATGGGGGAAGAAGCGTTTGAACAGGGCGGAAGCTTGAGCCTGGGTGGCGAGATGATATGCTATTTTCCTATCGATTCGTCCGGGGCGGAGAAGAGCAGGGTCAAGCTGATCGATGTAGTTGGTCTGAGGGTGTCATAACGAGTCGGGACCAAAGACTCCACAGGTTGAAAATAGTGAATGCACTTACTGTGGCAAAGAATAGTTTACCTTCTTCACTTCCGACACCGTCGATCATGTTGAGAAGACCAGACAAGGTTACGGCGGAACGTCGATGTCGGCCAATCGAAGGCATCACCATCCCCGGAAAATGGGGTTGTGCCCGGTAACTTTCGTTTTCAAGCTCCTCCCGGGATGGGAAAGCACAGTCAATGTCTTCAATGAGCAGAATTGAATGCTTGGGCACCGAGGAAGCTGCACGTTGGAGGAAAGAGTCGTCCACGCTAGCGGGCATCGGTTAGAAGCAGCGGTTATGAGTTTTAACCTTGAACTCACAAAGAAGAGGCTAACGAAAGAGAGAAAATTTCCATTCCCAGCTCTCCAGCCTGAAGATAGATGGTTATTGAGTGACACCCCTTTCTGAACAGATATATATGACCTACGAGAGCATAGATCGTTGAACCTGGCATGAAAGAATCAGATTCGAAAGTCCATCAAGATGAAGAATTCACTCACTTTTGCCTGTCCCAGGAGGCCCATGGAGGAGGTAACCGCGTCTGTGAGGAATTCCGGCCCGAATGTACCAATCTTCTTTCTTGATGAATTCGCGTACATCTTCAATCAAACCCTCGATTGTTCCTTCTTGGAGGATGATTGAGTTCAATGGGCGTCGAGTCTTGCTTTTGGCATTGTTCCATACGAAAGCAGGGCCGTAATTTGCCTGGGTGGCAACGTTGGTCAATGCAATGGAAAGTCGAAAGACCTTCGTACCATGTCTGCGATATGGACGATAACATTAGGCCGGCTAACTTCAATGTAACGTTTTCGAGCGTCTTCGACCAACATAGAAAGAACATTGAGGTCCAAGGTGTATATTCTGATTTGATAAACAGTTCAGTCCAAGAAGCGGCGAAGGCGCCCACTCACGTTATGAATATCGTCGAGGACGAGTGGCCTACCATGTGTGGCATAGCCTGTGCCCCCTTATTTCGCTTGATCTCAATCCAATATCCTTTCCACCTAAACAGTTGCGGGACTTCAAAGGTCGGAACATACTCGGCGTTTCCTTTCACTTGTGGGTCGGCGGAAGTTTTGACGTTCCATTTGCGCTTCGAGTTGTTGGCAGTGACCCGGAAATCGCGTGAGCGCCTCCACACATTTTCTTGTGTCTGTATAATGGTCAATGTATCTGCGAAGCTTGCTACAGTTGGAAAACACGCACCAGGAACAGTACTATCCACTCATAGGCAGGATCTCCCTCATCGAATTGCGCGGTCATCGAATACTCTGCAAACCAAAGAATTCAGAATCATGTTAAAGAAAGAGATGGAATTCAGCTCACGAATACGGAACCTTTCCATCAGCCATTTGCACAGCCTTCTGCCAGTCTCAATGATGGAGCCCAAAATGAGCAATTTCACGCTTCCGAACATGTTCGCTTGGGTGAAAAATGAGAGGAGCGCAGAGAGTCCCATAATCCGCGTAAACGATCCCTGAAAACCGCTCCATAGGTTGGGTTGTTCAGGAGGACTAGCCATTTCGTAAGGGTCGAAGTCCATTTTTCTCCCAGTTCAGTCGTAGTTTTTGGCAGAATCTGAGGAAGCGTAAAAAGCTCGTGCGCCGTCTGAAATTGTCACCTCGTGGCGTTCTTTATGGAAGCCTTTGATCTTGGTCGGATCTCGCCCTCTTCTCGATGTCGCTCACTGGGTCAACGTGAGACTCGTTTGGATATGAAACTGGATATTGGCAACGCTCAGTAATGTCTGTCAAAAAGGACTGATGCATCCCTCAAAACGGCTGATAGGCGCGTGAGTTGCTATGATCTCACCGTGAAATTAGACGCTCGCCAAGTCGTTTTCCAACTTTGAGTTTGATGGGGCGAGGGTGTCAAATGGGCGTTGACGGTCGTGTTGATAGTTCCAGGTTGACACGTTGGAGTTGGGGGAGAAAGTCGGCTCGATACCGTCGATGGAACAATGGCAGGGGCGACCAGTGCGTCAAAAATTCAGGCACTTTCTTAGAACCCTGAATTCAACAAACAATCGTCATTTTCAACTTGAAGCTGTGCAAATCCTTCAACTTCTTCGACCACATATCCGACCGGCCACCATTCCTTGAACCACACTGCTACCTATGGGGCGAAACGACTTTAGCACTGAGACCACATGGTGTGTGATACTCTCCGTTTTATTGAAACGAGTGACAACTGATAGAAACGATGACAGCGTCGCGCTCAATGACGAAGATGACGATACCGCGTAAAGCCACACTCAAAAGAAACGCCCCAAAATCAATTTCTTGACATCAGGATCAACAGAGTAGCTCCACCACCGACCGCACCCGAAACAGTTCTTCTCACTAGCAATGATAATGATTTTCCCCAATCGCCTTTCCGCGGAGGGATGGCGCAAACCATACTCTGGTCTTCTTATCTCTTCTTCCCTCAGCTACCCCTCGAAACACTGTGTAATCATGGCGAGAATAGATGGACTCACCGGGTACTCCGGATTCAAACTGTCCTGCGCGTTCCTAGCCAACATAAGTCTTCGAACACCTTCAACTTGATGGGCCAAATCCACGACGACGGTTCCTTTTCCTGTCTTTCTA
>CEMH01203107.1:0-12042 GCA_001179725.1 Macrocystidia cucumis | reverse complement strand
TTTGCGTTCAGCCCGCCAGACGCGTGTTCTCCAGTCGATCCCACTCCTCATTCGTGTTCCAGAGGGAATGACAACAACGTTGGGTTTTATCAATGCGAGTTCTTTTTCTTTCGTTTCTTGTCAAGAACATATTTGCTGAGAAAGCCCTGTCTCCCTTTTCATACAGCTTCGTCTTGGGAAATGAGCTTTTTCGCTCCGCACTCGATGGCGACGATCGTCAAGTTGATGGGAGGACCGGAAACCTACATTAAACGAATGTAAGCTTGTTCTTCAATTTCGTCTAGATGGACATGTTCGTGGTTGTCCTTGGTCCGCGAATACACCCCCATTGACGCGTTTTCTCCTTCCATGGCATCTTAACACAGCAACAACTATTTCACAAAGGGGTATTTCGCAGCAGGAAACGAACCTTCGTTCGCGATGCCCTGGAATTATCATTACGGGAATAGACCGGATCTCAGTGCGCTTCGGGTTCGTCAGGTAGTCTACAAGAACTTCAACACAGGAATCGGAGGGTGCGCACGCTCCTTGCTCTCCCCTTGGGATACCACTCCCTGCTTGTCTGCGACCTTTATTTATTGTTTATTTATTTTTTTCGTTTGTAGAATCCCAGGAAACGACGATTCCGGCGCGATGGCTTCACTCCTCGTTTTCCACATCTTGGGGCTTTACCCAGTAGTGACCACCAAACAGTTCCTCATCGGCTCTCCGCTCGTGTCGAGCTTTGTGTTGAGGAACAACCTCGAGAACACATCGACCAAATTCACCGTGCGTGGATTTGACTCGAGCGCGTTGGTCGGGTCACCGCCTGCGGGAAGCAGGGTGTACGTGAAGAGCGTGATGATAAGGGGAAGGAAGAGTGGGAGTTTGTGTTGGATTGGGTTTGAGGATGTGGTGGGAGGTGGAGAGGTGGTTGTGGAAGTTGATGGAGATGCTGATGGTGCAGCGAAGAGAGGGTGTGGAGATGGGCCGGATGCGTTGCCGGCGTCGTTGGAAACGGGCGGATTTTGATGGTGTGCATCCATGCGACTATAACCACACCGACAGGCAATTGGAAGTCGGCGAGGCCGGGCGATTCCATATGATTCTTAGCAGTCGAAGAAGGATACAATGATTAAGTATTTCTAGTACTGTTATGTTACATTATTTACGGCGAGATCGTATGTAAATCACTACACGTGAACCGCATTTCAAAATTCTACTTCAACTCGGCAGCCTTCGCTTTAAGCTCTTCACGGCTCTACATTCACCCACATTTAGCCTCATGTTCACTCCAAAACCAAACAAGAGAGGGGGGGGGGGGAATGAGCTGCATGGAACGTACCAAAGCCGGAGGAATGTTCTTCTGCACCTCCTTGTTCGGAATCACCGGGCCCGGGGTATTGAACGCGTTCAAACCAGGATTGGCTCTAAAAGCACTGAGGTCATCGGTGTTTTGCTGCAGGTCTGCTGGGTTGTTGGATTTCTGGCAGGGGGAAAATCGGATTCAATTTTTTACAGAATTTTACAAAGTTAAAGTTGAAGACTTGGAGTGAACGTACAGCAGGGTGAGGAAGGATATGGAAAGATTGCTCTTGGGGCCCTCCCGTACGTTCGGCTGCTGCGCCGCTGCCACTGACGGTGGTAGCGTTCTTGGCTGGGCCAGAGGAAGCGAGGTTGTTAAGCATGGACATGATTCTGATTCTGGTTACAGACTGTGTTTGGGGAGTGAGTGGACGGTGGTAAAGTGATGAGAGTGAGAGTTTAGTATGCAAGCTGAGAGAAATCGTGATGAAGAAAGATAAAAGTTTTGGGGCTCTTTATAGGATGTCTGAAAGCTCTTGGACAGGAGCTCCATTCCATCGTTGCTGGTGCTGCTGCGCGTGGCGGTGGCGCGGCGCGGAGGATGACGTCATACACTGCGATCGGTTTACCTAAGCAAGCTCGCGGGCCGAGCCGAGATATGGAAACTTTTGGTTCAGGACGAAGCACTTGGCAACGGGTGGAGACAGAGAAAAATCCGGTTTAGATGGGTAAAATACATTCAATCCTCCCTATCAATGAAATTCGTTTTTGGGGAAATCAAACAATCATCACTTCATCGACATCATCTAGAAAAAACACGAGAATTCGCGCCGTCAGAATTCAATGGCAAAAGTTGTAGTCGGGTATAGCGTAAACGCGTACCTTGACAAATTCTTGAAGATAAATTCCACAAGGAAGGGTTTAAGTTCTGTTGTAGAGAGCAAGAAACGGGTAGAAGTGTACGCACCGTCGTAGCTGATGGTACCATCACCATCCGCGTCGGCCTCCTTCATCATCTCATCGATCTCGGCATCGCTAAGTTTCTCACCTACAAAACGGTAAAAACATCACTTAAGGTCAATACCAAAAAAAAAGAATGGAAGAGAGTCGGGGAGGGGAAGACAAATAACCACCTAGATTCGCCATAACGGCCTTCAGCTCCGACCTGCTTATCGTTCCGCTGTTGTCCTTATCGAACACCTTGAACGCTTGCTTGATCTCCTCATCCACATCCATTCCGACAGTCTTGCGCGCCATCATGGTCAAAAACTCGCTGAAATCAATCGTGCCGTTCCCGTCTGCGTCAACCTCGTTGATCATGTCCTGCAGCTCTGCCTCGGTTGGGTTTTGCCCTAGAGATCGCATCACCGTGCCAAGTTCTTTCGTGGTGATCGTGCCATCGCCATCTGTGAGAGGATTATACGGTGTAAGTTCATAAGTGTGGTTCAGGGTGTATGGGTGGTTGGGCAATCAAGAGATGGAGGGTTGGGGTTGGAAGATTTCGGGAGAAAGTGAACAAGGGGAAGAACCCCGTGTTGCTTGGGTGTAGGAGAAGAGAAACACTAGCCTTTATCAAACAGCGAAAACGCTTCCTTGAACTCTACGTGCCGATGATCAGATTGGGAGGGTCAAGGAAGGCGGTTGGATGCAGAGGATCTGGCATTACCGGCAATCTGTTCTGTAAAAAAAATATCAGCATCAATTCAGGGTGCGATATATATCTGTCCTAAAAAGAGGAGAGAAATCTACGAACCTGGTGTCTATTGAGAAAGTAAGGACGATGGCAAGAGAGAGAGGGAGAGAAAGGGGAGTGGAGATGAGCATCGGGATCGATTTTACGTTTCGTCTGGCAATTTTCACGTACCAACTGATCAGACATGCTGCCTCGGTGTGTAGATTCAAGGATTTGTAGTAGAAAGAAACGATTTTGGGGGATGGAGTTACCGACAAGATGATAAAAACAAGACTTTGTTATATTTGTAGGGAGGAATGTTATCTGTCATGTCACCTATATATACAAATCATATCATCGAAACCCGTTCCCCCGATAGGGTTTCTCTCCCCTGTGCCTCACCCAATCTTATGATGGGCGCGAGACAAGGTGACAGGGCATCTGTGCTCCGCGATGAACTGGTTGATGCATGCACGAAACTGATAATCGGGTTCTGTAACCGACAATGTTGGCGATAAGTTGACCGTGAAAAAACATGTTTGGAGTGAATTCCATTCTTATCAAGGGACGGTTTTCGCTCAAACCCGTTTAGCAATCACAAAGAACGCCGGATCCATATCAGCGATTGCCCATATCTCCAGAGGTGACTCCAAGGACACAAGCCTCAATGATGTATCGATGACGAGGAGGAACTACAGTCGGATGCTTGGGGTGAGCTGAGGCGCAATGACGTCATTAAGATTCAGTATCTTATTCGTGTAACAAACGGGGCAACAGATTCAAGTACTTGGGTTCATCAGCTAGGAAAGGAATTCGTGAGCTCGCTGCCAGCAGAAGGGAACGTTAAGTCTTTGGTACCTTGATAAATTCTTGAAACAATTGAGTCAGCCACCGCACTGGGCAAAAGGGCTCACTAACCTTCCAAGTCAACATCGTCGCTTCTATCAAGATCCGCCATTGCGATCAAGCCGTAGGTTTCCAAATCTGAGATGTCGCGACCTACATACACCCAAAACAAGGTAAAAAAATCAATGATCACTCCACCAATCTCTCTCAACCGAACGGAAGTTGCACAACCACAAGCACAAAATACAAAAAAAGAAGGAACCTCACCAGATCGATCCATCGCATCCAGCAGCTCGCCCACGTTTATCCTTCCATTGCCATCTGTATCAAGTGCTGTAAATATCTCCTTCAGCTCCTCTAGGAGGTCCGGCGGCAACGACTTCGTGGGCTTCGACTTTGAGGGCTTCGACTTCGGCGGCACCTTTGACTTCGGCGGCACTTTCGCTTCTGGTGGCGGCGGCGGCGCTATTACCTTGAGGAATTCCTCAAAGTCCAGCTTGCCGTCCTTATTTTTGTCTACTCCGCTCAGGATCTGCTGCAATTCCTCTTCGGTGGTATCGCTCTTCATAGACAGCGTAACAGTGCGAAGCTCGTCCAAGGTGATGTTACCATCGCCGTCTGCCAGGAGAAGCGTTTGCGCAATGAGCGGTGTTGGTGGTGGTGGGAATAGTCAAATCAGGAATGGGGGGTTGGATAAGTCGGTGTCACGTACCTTGGTCGAATGCTGCAAACGCGGCTTTGTATTCTATGTGCAATGGATCCCACGGAGGCGTATTTTTTGTTGGTCAGTATCAGGAGCATCATCGTTTACAAGCAATTCAAGCCAGGATAAGTTCTTACCTTCAAGCTTCTCTGCAATGCCAACCAAATCAATGGTAAGTCGTTTTGCATTTACACACTATCGTCAACGCGAATTTGAGGGGGGTGAGAAGATACATGCACCCACCTGCAGGCTGTACGAGAAGACGGCGAAATCAGTGTAAAAATCTTACGATCTGACGATAACCGGAACGTACGATGTGATCAGACATTAGACTTTAGCTGCGAGAGTGTGTGCGGTGTGTGCAGTGTGTATTGCGTGGGTGGGTGATGGTTCGTCGCGAAGCGAATTCAAGCCTACCGAAGGGTATTTGAAACGGCAACGGGTTGAGAACACCGACATGGAAAAGCATCAGCAGCAGCAACAATAACAACCACCGTTCCGCGTTTTCATCTTCCATGATCCGAACCCCACACCTTCAACCTCCTCCTTCTCCCCTCTCAAGATCCCCTTGTCAGTCAGGATCCACCGAATGACTCACAAGTCCCGATCTACTACTCAGCGAACAACCACATTGGCATGGTTAGCTGAGCGAGTCGAGAGAGGGGAGGTGGGGCATCAATGATCCGTGATCCGTGCTGCGCGCAAACCGGTCATCTTTGAAACGCGTTCGAAACTTCTGCCTTTCTGGAATGAGCAAAAACCCACGGAAAACGTCCGGCAAATGCCTGCTGCTGCTACGGCGACCTACACCATACTGCCCTGTGTATGTATGGTTTTTCGATATTTTTATCGAGCGGAGTGTCATCAACGGAACTTGAGAGCTGTAGCGGTGACTCATGCAGGTGTAACAACGTCAGAACCGAAGAGTTCAGGAGGAATCGTTCCGAAAAAAATTGGTACCGAGTGAGAGGTGGGGTGTGTTTCCGTGCAGGAATTGGCAATTTGAGACGTTAGGGGCTGAATGTGACGTCATCGACTTCGCTCAACCTGCTGCATGTAAAGTGGGGGAATAGTGTTTTGTTTTGGTATTACATTGATGGAAGATTTATTTGATTGGAGGGGTAGGGATGTTTTTTTTGTTGTGTGTGTTGTGAGTGAATGGTGGCTATACGGGACCCATGAGCTACGAGAGAGGAATATTAGGAAATCGAGGATAGCACTCGAAGGTAAGCGCTCGTACCTTGACGAATTCTAAAGAGGACGTGCGTCAGGGGTGTGTAGGAGCGAAATTTGTGAGGAAGAGAGAGCACCTGTGTAACTGACGTTCCCGTCCCCGTCATCATCAGCGTGACTTATCATCTCATCGATATGTGCGTCAGTGAGCCTCTCCCCTATCAATACCAAATGTTCACCACATCGTCAAGGCCTAGTCGCGCTGAAGAGTGGGAAACCAAAAACTCACCCAATTTCTCCATAATCTCCTGCAACTCCGCCCTACTGATATTCCCACTCCCATCTTTATCGAACTCCGCAAACACCCTCCTCATCTCCTCGTCGACCTCCGGACGCTTCATCACCACGAGAAACTCGTCAAAATCGATCTTACCACTTCGGTTCAAGTCCACCTCGTCGATGATCTCGCGAAGCTCGGCCTCGCTGGGGTTCCTCCCTAGCGCTCTCATCACCGTTCCGAGCTCCTCAGTGCTAATCGTGCCGTCGTCATCTGAAACAGAACGACACGTCAAATGAGTTCGTTATGGTTTAACGAGCAAAAGGGGTCGAGCATGATATGTAGACGGTGGTGGGTGTATGGAGAAAAAAACACCCCAACCACCCGCTACCCACCAATTTCCACCTCCCGCTCACAAAACACGTCCACATTGATATGTTCTACACACACCTTTATCAAACACCGCAAAAGCATCCCTGTATTCTGACCACAAAACGAATACACCCCCAATCCGCCCCACCCCAAAACGCGCACCACAACGCCGCACACACACACACACACACCACAGTGACAAAAAAAACCCCACCCCACACGCAACACGTTAATAAAACGGTTATACCATATCAGGGAAAAAAGCCGCGACGCGGATATGCACCTGCGATCCGCTCTGTATATGAAACGTCGGTGATCAATTTAGAGTCAATGAGATGAATAGAGGGTACTAGTGGACACGATCGATCAAAGGAAATGGGGGGGGTGGATTGGCACAACGGGGGGGAGACAGGCGGAGGGAGGCGGGTCAATTCGGAAACACGCACCAGGACTCTATACAGGGCGCGGAAGAGAAAGGGAAAAGTCGTTAAGTACATAGATGATCGATGATCCCTTTCGAACCAAGGAAGGAGAAGGTTGTTTTTCCCTTCCATTTCGCTTGGATTCTTACACGTACCAGTTGATCCGTCGACATCCGCGCGAAATGATGCACTGTGAAATATCGATCTTTGAAGGTGGGGACGGACTTTTCAAGGGTTTGAAAAGGGCGAAACAACAGAAAGTTAGTTATGGTTCCGAACAACTGGAATATGTATGGGTTTGGAGAAAGAGCCGCACAAGTAGCCATAGCAAGGGTGACAAGGACCTGGGCAACTCCATTTTAGGTTAATGCGGTTCACCTGCTCTCTCATGCCGGTCATCAATCCCTCACGGGCAGTCAAGCAGTCAATCCAGATCGATACATTTGGGAGTTGACACAGCGGCCTCAGATAATAAAATCAAAAGGATACTGCTCCTGGCAGGGAAGTATATATATAGTGCTACAAAACACATATTCTTCTTTCTCAATATGCATTAATCTTTGAATTCATGTTTCGAAGGTGACTTGTTGGGAACAATGATCACGATAGGGGATCACTTTGACAACATCATCTATCCGCGCGGTGTGATCAGTAAGGGTAGAGGGCACAGGGCATAGGGCAAACAGGTACCTTGACGAATTCTATATGCAAACGATTCGTTAAGCGCCCATATACCACGGGATTGGGAAATGAAATCATACCATCGTAATTGATTTGGCCATCTCCGTCAACATCAGCCTCACGAATCATTTCATCCACCTCGTTTTCTGTAAGCTTTTCCCCTAGAAGATTTCGATCACAGCGGGTGTGAGCGTTAGATTGCACTTCGTGGAGTGAGAGCGAGCGAGCGAGAACGAACCGAGGTTGGTCATGACGTGCCGCAATTCTGCTGCGCTGATGTATCCGTTTCCATCCTTGTCGAACACCTTGAAAGCTTCCTTGATCTCTTCCTCACTGTCGGTGTCACGCATCTTGCGTGCCATCATAGTGAGAAATTCGGGGAAATCGATGGTGCCGTTGCCATCTGCGTCGACTTCGTTGATCATATCCTGCAACTCTGCCTCTGTAGGGTTCTGACCCAGTGAGCGCATCACTGTGCCGAGCTCCTTGGTGGTGATCGTGCCATCGCCGTCTATGTGAGCGATGAGCGACTATTCTTGGATCAGCCAACGCGATGGGAAGTAAGCTCACCTTTATCGAAAAGCGAGAAAGCCTCCTTGAATTCTGGGGTCGAAGATGAAAAGGGTCAGTTCATAAACGTGAGATTGAAACGCGTAGACCGACCTGAGATTTGTTCTAATGGCGATGATGATCGTTCTCAGCACCTGTCAAAGTAAGGAAGGTGGTTCAACACACCTTCTGACTATTGTCGAGGAGGTCAACATCGATGACAACGACGAAGAACATTGAAAAAACTCACTAGTTGGTCTGCCATTGAGAATATTGAAGCGTGTAGTGTTACTGCAGGGGAAGGCACAGGAATGGGACTTGGTGGTCCGTGCTTTAGAGTGAAATGGACTTGAGGAATCTCGGCAATCGCCGAATATAGACGGGAACACGTGGCCAGAACGCGTTTCGAACGTCGTGTTAATGACAGTCGTGATTGGTCTGCGGATAGTTTGACTCGATAGGAGGCGAGTACGGACATCGTGGAGGTTGAATGGGTGGTGGTGGTGGTGGTGGAGGTGGAGGTGACTTGTGGGTTTGGTTTCTTGTATCAGACTCTCTCACTTTCGACCTGGTTATATCCTACCCCAACCGTTTCGATCTTATCTTCCTCAATACGCAGTCTCCATGCCCTTGACAACACACACTCAAGGCGTGTTCACATCGGACACTGGCCCCAGGCCACGCTCATGACAGAGAAGGATCTCGAGGATCGTACGGAAGAATGCTCATAGGTGGGCTTTGGTGGCGTATCATGGCTATCTCCTCAGTTGCAATGCGGGGAACACGTTTCCTTCGCCCATGGGTCGACGAAGTACTCTTACGAAGATAGAGAGAGCAATAGAAATGATTCGGAGACAATGGTGAAAGTCTTGCCTCAACCCCTTCGCAAGAGTCCGGTCCGCCAAGCTATGATGACGAATGAACATGTCGATCACGAAGCGCCCGTTCACCCGCGATTTTGAAATAACCTCGCTTCTTATATTCCCACGTTCATGTCGTCAACTCCGGGCCAAGGGACCTTGAGAGGAACTACCTCGCCAGGAGGATACTTTCGCCAAAACGTTTTTTTCTTTCTTTTTGAGGAAGATACAAACCTTTTGAAATATGTTTTATTCCATGGACTTTGAAGCCTCTGGACTCTTAGTGTCCATCACGGACCAAACCAAAGGATCATGCCGACTGGCTTCCTGGCTGGTTGTCACACACATCAGACTGTCAATGGCGCTGGCTTCCTCTGTCGGTCTCGAGTTGCCTCATCAGAACTCCGGCGACACAGGACGTTTCCCACTCGCTTGCTAAGTGGGGCTTTGCAGACAACGAACCTTTTTCGCTTTCCTTTCTGCCACCTCGCCATCGCCTCAACAGACCTCACTGACAATGCTTTTGCAAAATAGAAACAGTGCGTGGGAGGGCTTTTTAAATCTGACACCGGAGGGGCTTCCAGCGTTAATCGCCGCAATACTGGTGAGTCGTTTGCACATTTTCAAGATTGAAACGGCTCTCATCGGGTGATGTCTTTTACGGGAGGTGCAGGTAGAGATCATGTTATATGGTGCGGTTTTTCCCTGAATCACACCCTTGTCTCTTGCCCCAGTAACGTCATTAATCTTCATTAGGCGTTCACATCGTCATGTTCTGTATTTGCACGTATATCCTTTTGCAACGGCGCCAGTCCCTGCAGATTATCATGCTTTTTGCCACCTTTGCACTTTTTGCACTGTCAACGGTTGACATTGCGATCACCTTCCGGGTCGTCCTGCACGATACGCAGACGTTCCTGCAGGGTGACCCCATTGGTCTTTTCCCCAAGATCTACCCCAAGTTTCCTCTCTACATTACGAATAAGTGCGCACCTCCGTCTTCCAGGGCAATCTCATTTGATTGTTTTCCCTCTGACTCTTCACACGCAGTCTGATTGCTGATAGCATTCTGGTAAGCAATGGACAAAAACCTTGGCTTTCTCTCTATCATGGCAACTGACGTCAATCCATGGCTCTCGTCGATGCCATCAGATATATCGTTGCTACATGGTGTGGGGTCGCAACATTTACATCCTCGTGTTTACCTCGGTGCTTCTGCTATTGGGCACTGGTTAGTTCTCGTCAGATTTCTCATTCTACAAGTTCTACTTCCGAACCCTTTCCTTCTCTAACATTACCCATCCTTGCAGCTTGGGGCTACGTTAGCGAGGGTTCGATGAATATCGGCTTGCATCGTTTTGTTCCGGTGTACATCTGGACCGTCTTCGTCATGAACACCCTGATGACGGTTCTAACCGGTAAATCTTTGGCGTTTCAGCACCTCACAGCTCACACGTTTCCGCTGTTGCTGATGAGGTTTCGCTTTTGCTTTCTTTTGTTCTTTCGGGGGTGTTGGGGGTTGTAGCGGGTCGAATATGGTGGATCTCACACAAGGTTAGAATCGTCTTGGGACCGAAGATGAGGAGAAAATATCACACCGCCGTTGCCATCATGTGCGTAGTTCTCCCTGCACCCCTCTCTTCGGCTTCGCTCAGACATTAATGCACTTTTGTATGGTACAGCGTCGAATCGGGAATGATCTACAGCCTGTCCGTCCTAATCGTGTCCCTGTGGCCTCGTAGCCCCTACGTAGTCAGTTTTCTCCGGCAAAACTATCCAGTTTCCGTACGCTGATGTGTGGGCCTTGGCTCTCTTTCTCTCCACCACCTTGCGTACTATTACGCGTACCAAGCTGGTCGCGAACAGCGTCTCCACACGGACAGTGGTACGTTTCCCCATTCATTTGCCCCCTCCCCAAAAACAAACACGGGGGTTTGAAATTGAACTGACTCTCGCTTTTCACATTGCGTGGTGTCAACTGTCACCGCTTGCAGGGTATAATGCCGTGTTTGATTATCGTTCAAATTGGGCTCGGGAGGTGCTTTGAGGACCTTGAGATGTCACTCAGCACTTGGCGTGTTGCCGGGGGCGCTGGTGGTGCCGGAACCAGAACGGGAACTGGAACGTGTTCGGATACGGCGGGGAGGCAGAACAGTACAGCCGACGTGATGTTGGACTCTGTGGTTAGCACGGTTAGTCCGATTGAGGACGTGTCGAGCTCAACGGTGTGGAATGCGGGGTTAGGAGGTGGTCGTCGGTCGGGTAGTGGGCCGCGGGTGAATTCGTTAACTGGGTTTTCGGTGCGTGAGACTGGCGAGAAGGTTTCGGATCGGGAGGGCGTGTTTGGGAGAGTGAAGGCGAAGCTGGGGAGTGAATCCAGTATGAAGGAGGACTGGGTGGATCGTATCGTTTAATGGGCCGTCTTCAATGACTTGGTTGATGTTGATTATCACTTGCATTGCTGCATTTATCATTCTATTAATTATTTTACGTGTATGGATGGATGTGCTGCGTAAGATGCATGATGTGCGGCTCACCGAGAACGGCGTCCGACTGAGAGAGACGCGTCGGTCGCGATATTTCGATAACGTAATCATTCTTTTTGTTCCGAACTCCCACCAACTTGAACCACCACTACATCATGATTAACTATGGGCGTCCTCTTAGCTTTTTTTCAATCGCACTTCTAAGTTCATAGTAACATTCCATGTTGTTGTGGGGATGCCACCTTTTGCCATATTTTCATGCACAACAATCTCGTTCCATCTTGACGAGGTGAATGACCCAACAAGACACACTTGCTCGGCACCAATCCCTATGGTCGTCTGTGGGGTTTGTCCGTTATTTCATTATCTTCATCACACATAATCTGGGAAACTGATGTCCTGTTAGGGCAAGTCTCGAGATCGCTATGTCTGGTCTGATGTTAGGGCATCACAACTTAATGCGAACTGCCGAGCGCTCGTTGATGGAAGGACTCATTTTCGCACAATGTCAGTTGTGTTTGAACGAACGGGGTTGAACGTTGAAAGCTGGTCAAAACCATTCCTCACCCATACTGCTCCTTCCACCAACACCCTTCGTTTGCTCTTTGACAACGCCAACGCGATTTTCGGCTGACATTTTGAATCGTGAAGGAAGGCCTGGCTTCGGGGTGCCACATACGTTCAGCGTCAGCGTTTGATTGTTTCATCAGAACTTTG
>CEMH01203097.1:5989-30702 GCA_001179725.1 Macrocystidia cucumis | reverse complement strand
GTATGGCTGTGTACAGATACTTTCGCTCCCAAATCGTTTCATCTCCTTCCCACACATGCATGCAGATTCCCATGTGATGCAAATACAAAGTTACAAATGTTACACAATAGCAAATCAATACACACCCATCTGTCCAACCAGCGCTGCTGAATTGAATGACCCTTCCGAGGGTCATCTRTATGGGTCTCGATACGAACTGATACTCGACATGTTCAACGCCACCGGTCGCGCGTCCCCACTTGATCGCCTTGGTCCTCGTGGCCGAGATGGACCTGGTTGTTCAGATGAAGCGATAGTTGTCATAACCGCCTTAGTCGGTGGAACGACACCTTCAATAGGAAGCGATTGGGATGTAGTGGCTGTTGTTGGAGGAAGTGGCCTGGGCCGTGGTTTGTTCGCACTCGGTTTCCGATCTAGGCGTTGATTGCGTTTCGTTTGTACAGGTTGACTCGTGGCATTCGCACGAGGCCATTCCCCCAGTGGTGGCGGCGAGGGCGGAAGTGCACGTAATGGCTGCGAGGCTACCGGTGGTGGCCGCGATACAAACGTAGACTGCATGTATTGTGGATAGAACATCGACGCGAGTGACTGGTTTATTGGCGGGCTGTCGACTTGAGTTCCTCGAGCGGGCAATGGTGCAGAGGCAGCCAGGGGCAGATCTGGAAGTTGGCTTTCAGCGCTTTTGGGTGGGCTAGTGGGAGGACGGAAGTGTTCGATCTCGTAACTGCTAAGCCCGGACCGGTAGGCGTAGATGGGTGCATTGTTCTCGAGCCGCCGGGGCCGGGGTGCTACGATTGAAAACTTCCTTTGTTGGACTGTTGGAAGACCAGGTGAACGTGGCGGGCTCTGAGGAAGAGATCGGGTTTCGGACCAAGAATAACGATCAACTTGGCTGTGCCATATCCGAGGGTCTCGTTGTGAAAGGATGATTGATGATATGAGCAAGAATGAGAAATATGCCATTACTAAGAGTAGTTAGCAAAACAAAAGGTACAAAGAGACACATTTGACACACATATTAGTGTTGAGATCCATGAAAATGCCTGCAAAGCTTGAGTTGAGCTGCAACTATCATTGACAGCTATGATGGCTGGATGTTTGTTCATGAGTAAGCGACGGAGCACACGGATCAAGAAGGCTAGCCTTGTGGTGAACACATTTGGAGCGGTGCGATAGCTGAGAGTGACACGGCGCCAGCTGTAAAAATAGACCTCGCTTCAGATCACAGCCCACAGAACAGAAGATACAGGGGCCGCACCAAGGTATAATATCCAATACAAACCGACCCAGCAACACTCAAACCAGACCTCGCTGGTGAACACATGCTTCCAGGCAAGTTCGATAAAGATTCTATAGTTGGATTAAAAAACCAGGAATTTGAAATAGATGATGAAAAAATAACGTACAGGGAGAATATTAGGAGGAGTCCGGACACCCCAACAAAGACGAGGTATATGTCGACTGGCACTGTGTTCGTAATGGATGTTAGGTGGTGGATCTATAAAAGTAGGGCAAAGCGGGCGCATACAGCTTGTCTTGATGGCCTTTGCGATGCTGAGATTCCAAACGGCAATACTTGCCACGATCGCGTTGCAAATGACGAAGACGGCTGTTGAATGAGGAGGTGAGCATTGTTGCATTGTCAACGGCGGCCGTGTGAGTTACGCACAGAACACACAATATCGAAAGAATTTGAGGATATTGTGCATGGCTTGGACATAAAGTAAGGGTGAGGAGGAGGAGGGGGATGGGAGAAGGAAGAAGAGAAGGAGATAAAAAGCCGTTCGACGGGAGAGTGTGAAGATGGAGACTTGCTCAGCTGGAACCAATTGATCATGTAAGCAATCCAATTCACCTGTCGATTTCAAACTCCGATTCATCATAACCTCAGGCTGCCAACAAGTGGAGATAAGTAGAACATCAAATAATACCGTATCTTTAGATATCTTTCATGCTGGAATCATGCTGGAACACCCATCCTCTGATCCCCCCTCACGTCACCTGCCAATTCAACTTCCTCGCGGAGTTCCGCAGCAGCGGTTCCATATGTTCTGCTCGCGGAAGCCATATCGCTCCGGGTCCACGTCTCCGCCTTCGAAGACTCGGTGTTGGTGTTCAGTCCCATGTAAGGTTCTTCATGAAAGCCCTCATTCTCGACAAACACTTCCTGTGTCGTATCACCGCTCGTTTCCTTCCCGAGGCCAGTCATGACGGGAGGCGGGGGTGGACGCGAAAAAATCCGCTGCGATGTTTCTCCGAATGACTCGCCACCGTCGGTAGAAATCGACGGGTGATGTCCAGGAATGGAAGCACGTTTGACGTTGGCAAGATATGCTCGCACTTCAACAGCCTCGTCCTGCAACAATTGTTGCATTATATCCTTCACCAGTCGTGGAATTGACTTCCCACTCGTTGACAGACGCGCTGTATCATATTCAATTGAGGCCATCTCAAAAGCCGGAAATATCCACTTACAATGAACCGTGTTCACATATCGGGAAACACCAATTCTCACCCCGACAACGGAATCTCGAGCTAACAATGCTATTGATCCCCATATTTTCTCGTCCCCCAAGACGTTCGATGACAAGTCGGAATTTGGTCTACCGATCAATGCTTGTTGACACGCCACAAACCTGCAGTGACCAATGAGAAACTATGAAAAATAGCAGGAAGTATGCAACCCTTACGTCATACGCCGTCGGAAATTGGCAGAACTCGCCAGGCAAGCAAGATCGGCCTTTAACTGCTCCCATATTGGTGGATTAGTCGCAAGCGTAGTATACACCTCCCCGATCTGGATGCCGTCATGAACAAGAAAATTTGAGTTGAGCGAGAAAATGAAAACGAACCAGGCTAATGGCCGCTTCCCTAACACCTGCAACCCCGTCCTCCAACGCAAGCTTCAACAACTCCCGGGCATGAGTATGATTGACTACGTCCATCACAGTGACGATAGCCTTGGCAACGCATTCACGCTCTCTCCAACTTGAGAACGTACCCTGCTTCCAAAGCGCAATGACACCTTCGATGATCTCCTCGCTCCCTCTTTGTCCGATGACAGGGAGAAACTCGCCCATGCATTCAAGAGCCTTCAATCTGACGCTCTCTTCTTCGCTGCCCAACGAATCCCACCACACGCCAACCAAATCTCGACGAGCATGTTCCGTGCCGATGATTTTTGCAAGTTCCCCAACGCTCGCCGCAAGTGTCCGACGAACCCTGTAGGAACGATCAGCTGCAAGCTTTAGATATACATCACGAAGCTCCAGCCACCGCCCCGGCCCTAGTGTGAATGCAATAGCGGGGTAATTGAAGGCTCGAGTGTGGAGGCGTTCAGGGTCGTTGAAGTCATCTTCAAAGGCCAATGGTGTCTGTTGCTCATCAAGAACCCGTCGATCCTCATTCCGGCCTAGGAAAATATGTAAAAGCTCTTCGGGAGGGCCGCTATCGTCCGAGCGAAATGTACATATAACTTCGCCGAGAGCCTCCAGAACGCCGAGTCGCACGGACGATGCTGGGTCCTTGGATAACGGAATCAGCGTCTCGAGAGCGAGTTCACGCCGTCTTTTCGGTCCAACACGAGCCAGGAGTGCAGGCAATGCGAAAAGCGAAGAATGCCGCACATGGCTGACGACATCTGTACGAAGCGATTCAAATAAGGGGACCTTTTCGGAAATTCATATTTGACCGTGCCCGTGACGAATGAGGCGGAATGACGTACCAAAGAACAATGAATTAGTTCTTCTGGCACCACTTTCGCAAGAGCACCTAACGTAAAAGTCGCTTCTTTTCTGACCCAATATACAGGGTCTTGGCTAACTCTCTCAACTTCGTTGACGAAAGCTTGTTTGGTGTCATCGCCAAGGGATCCTGCTCATGGACGATATTAAGAAGAACCCCGAGGGACGAGAAGATAAGAAAAACTAACCGCTTGCAGTTACTGCTGCCATAAGGCTCATACTGGAAAGTCGGCCCACCGCCGCTTGGTCTCCCTCGTTCGGGTTGAATGAAGTCATCTCTTCGGACCCCTGATCGCCAGCATTCTCCAGATGAGGGAAAGACGTTGCTGTCGAGTCTCCATTGCCGAACAACAGTGATTTCGAGTGCTGAGCGCCATCGACGGGGGGACTGATTGGGCGGATCGCAGACGACGACACGGCGCCGCGCGTAGGTAGAGCGGCGTGGCTAGGTCGGGGGGCGTGTGGCATCCGCACATCAGACGAAAAGTCTGGTTCAATACTCCCGCGTAACTCGGAGGGGAAAGGACTGGAGTTTTCCATTAATGTGGACGGCGCAATCGCAGGGGCGGAAAGGGAATTGTGAAAGAAGCCAGTAGAGACGTCGCTGTCGCCATTGATCAAACTAGATTTTGGGAGTGGTGTCAAAGAGATGTTATGGTTCCTTGACGGTGTCGGAATGGTGGAGCGAGAACCGAGAGGCAAAGTCGTTGTAACGTTCTGGGCCGGACTTGCCTGCAAAGCTCCATGCGGGGAAGTCAAAACAGGAAAGTAGGGATTTATTTGTTCCACGCGGTCAGACGTGACATTTACGCTGTCCATTTCTAGATCGCGAGAGAATGCTGGGAATGGTGAACCATCGTGTCTACCGGCATCTCCGGACTCTGCTGAATGGGACGAGTCGTCGTCGTCACTGGAGTCTTCCGTGAGCATTCCGTCAGAGTCGGCGTCTTGCTCCACCAAGTCGAGGCGACCCATTCCAATGACGACTTGTTGCAAAATCTCCTGTTGAAACATGGCACGCTCCTCGCGGCCGAATAAGCCTGTGTCCGATGGAACAGGGCTTGTCGATAACCGTTCGGCATCGTCGGCACTTTTAATGCGCGAGAGAAGTTCAACAACCGTGTAACGTGCAGCACCCCCAACGAGGGGATTTGGGCTCAATAACAGAGTTCCCAAAATGGGCGTGAACGCCTGGACGGATATTGTAGTCAGGGATGTTGAGGTTGGGTACACAGTATCTTCTGGAGAAAGATCGTCTGGAATGACTTGACAATGCTAAGAGTGCGAGACGTTAAAAAAAATAATCTATCAAACGACAAAACTCCAAAGAAAACCGCGCACAGTAAAGAACCACCATATCACATGAACAAGTTCTGCAGCAAGTGTTTGCTTGACCTGTTCATCTACACGCTTTAAGTGATTCCATGGCACAGGGTAAATCAGGAATGAATACCGTCATCCATCGCGAGGCCACTGAGAAGGGGTAGGACATACTCGAGAGCCTCCTGGGGAGAGATCTGTTCGAGAAAAGTAGGAAGGGAATGTGCGATATAGACTCTGTGAAAAGAAGCCGTGCTCCGAGAAAAGAGATAAATCTTCTCGAGGTTGGAAAGACCGTCATCATCTAGTGCCATGTCGATTGCAAAATCTGAAGGAGGAAAAGACTCTTGCTGAATTGTCAAGACTGGTTGTTGCTGCTGCTGAGGTGGAAGACCATCGTAAGGAGATGAAGGAGCAGTATAAAAAGGAAGAGGTGGAGAAGGGTCGTTGTCAGTTGACCACAAACCGAAGAGAGATAATGGAAGGTCGATATGAGAAGGGTGTTGGTGGTCTTTCTGCCCACTCATGGCACCTGGGTGTTGTCGCTACTGCTCAAATTACATACTTTCCTTTTTTATAAATGTTTAAAAAATCCCTTCTAAAAAAATATAACAAAAATAACAAAAAACCAACAAAAAACAACAAAATTATTAAATTCGATATCACTTCACATGACATCACCGGTACCTATGACATCATTGCTCACCCCGCACCACACGGTCTAGACTCTCTGCAAAGTACCTGATGTTGTGACTGTTTAATCCCGCCATCGAGATCCGTCCGTTCACCGTCAAGTAGATGTGTGCATTCTCCGTCAATGCTTTGCTCTGTTCAGGTTTGATTCCCGTGAAGCTACAGTCGAGTAGAGTTAGTGTCGTACACATATTTCGCATACGTGTCCTCACCTGAACATCCCAATTTGATTGATAATGTGATCCCAATTACCCGGTGTCTTCAGCTCTTCCGTCAGCAACGCGAATAATTCCTTGCGCATCTGTATAATTCTTCCCGCCATCGTTCGGATATCCCGTTTCCATTCCTCAAATAGCCCTTTGTCATTCAGGATCAACGACACCTGAAAATCCCCGATTCAAAAACTGACTTTGACCACCGCCACCCCCCTGTATCAGTGACGTACGATTCGGGCACCATGAGATGGGGGATTGCTAATCTCGCTGCGCTGGAGCACGGAAAGCTGACTTTTCACCCGCGTTGCTGCATCCTTGCTCGCGGGCACCACGTGGAGTGCGCCAACCCGCTCTCCGTACAACCCGGCATTTTTCGCAAAGCTCTGTTTCAGACAACTCAGACCAGCGCTCAAACGCAAACAACAACCTTCATTGACTCACCTGGCAAACAAGCAGTGCAACATTCCTCTCGATGAAGTATCGCACTGCCCATGCGTCCCTGTCGAGGTCACCACTTGCAAACCCTTGGTATGCACAATCAAAAAATGCATAGTGGCCTTTTTGGAGCATGACGTCGGCAACAGCTTTCCATTGCTCCTGTGTTGGATCAACCCCAGTTGGATTGTGTGCGCAAGCATGCAGCAAAAACACCGATCGTTCGGGTGCGTTCTCCAAAGCGGCGATGAAACCAGTATAATCCAATCCGATCGTCTTGGGATCGTAGTAGGGGTATTCTAGAGGCTCAATTCCAACATTGCGGAAGATGGCATGGTGGTTAGCTTTGAAACGGGGAATTGAAATGGAGTTTATATATTCATATCAGCAAACAAATTCGAATGCTCCAACATGAGATCAGAGGTGAAGACGTCACTCACCCCAAGTGGGGTTACTGAGATACACCTGCTTCGGCCCGTTCCAAGTGTAAAATCGAGATAAAAACAGTGCACCTAAATGATTGGCGCCCGTTCCAGAAATGGTTTGAACGCTGACAGCTCGCTCCTCTTGGATTGCAGGAGACGACTCTCCGAGGATCAACTTGGCCGAAGCAGCAGTGAATTCCGGCAACCCCGTGATGGGAAGATATTCGTGGTCCAGGGTGTTATCATTCAACAAGATCGCAGTGGCCTTTGTGAACCAATCAACCGATGTCATTTAGAGAAAAGAAAAATCGAATGACCGAGAATTAGCCGAATTAAACGCACTTTCTTGACAACGGGGAGAACCCATGGCTTGTTATCATCGTCGCGGTATGCCCCGACCCCCAGATTGACTTTCTTTCCGTAGGTATCGGCCTTGTAAGCGGCGGTCAACTTGAAGATACTGGACGTGGATGGTCAGTATTCACGACCTGCATGGGTTGGAGGGTGTTTGCCTTACCTATCGGGAGGGGCGAGGGGAGTGCTGTCCCATTGTTCTGCATTCCATCGCGCGGTTAGGATCGGAACCCATCAGTCATCTTGATCAAGACCACCCACCTGCTGACATTTTGCTCGTTTTCGGTAGGTGATTCAAGAGTTGCTTGATTCTATCAGACATGATTCGCGGATCGCGGTTGAGGGGAAGGAGGAATGGAAAGACGTAAAATAAGCGCAAACTTTGACTGGAGGGCGATGCTGTGACTTGCCTATAAATCCTTTCGTCGACAGCTATGTTGTCGTTGCGGGGAAATCAAATGCTCTGTTGCCTTTACACGTGATAGAGAAGTCAGCGACCTCGGGGGAAGAGGTGTAAGCTTTTGGAATTGACCTTGAGGGGGGGTGTTGGCGGGTGGTACAAGATGGATGGAATCAGTAAACCGGTATCAAAAGCCAACCTTCAGTGAGACGCCGCGATAGTGCACAAGGGAAGATCGATAAAAAAGCGGGGTCCACAAAAGCCTTTTTCCAATCAGATTCGGGTGAATTTAAACCAGCTCAAAGGAGCCGCACAACATCCATTCACTCGTAAATCCGCTTTCGACTATGCGTTGTCAAACTACCCTGGCTTACGCGAAGTCTTTCGGGGCCAAAGACCGACTTCCGTCGCGTTCGAGGCAAGGAAGTCCAGATTGGGTGATTTGCTTGGTCAGCAGTCATTGCTCAGAGGCTCGAGGCACTGCATTCGGACATGTAGAAAACAAAGCAAGTGTATTAGGGCAAAACGTCTCTATATATTAATGAAGGTTGACTACAAGTCAAGTGTCGTGAAATGAGTTCGTAGATGTATTAGGGGATGGATGGTAGGAAACCGGAGTGGTCCATGCAAAAAGTCATCGAGACAACGGGAAAGGGGTTGGAGGTGGAATGACCAGGAAATGTAATGGGAGGTAACATAAACCTTGTATCCTGGACGACTCGGAAAGCAAGTGAATGGGCAAGGATATCGCAAAAAGACCGAATGAGGCGGAGTAGTAAGAGAGGGAAGGGACGAGGGATTGACTACGCAGTAGCCATCTTCGAAGCCACAGTTCGCTCGCTCTCCAACTTGGTCTTGTTGCGCTCAAATGCTTGCTGCCTGCAGTCTTCAAGATTTGTGCAGCTATGGTGTTCCGGTAGACGATGCTGCGACAGAATTGAGACATACTGTTACAAGGGGAAGACGAAGAATGCGCTTACTGTGCCACAGAACAGGAAACGGCAGTGAGCGCACTGGCCAACGATGCGTAGGGCAGCAGAAGTGCACTGGTCTTCTGTGTCAATTTGGAATTGGCAACGTTTCTTAGCAGGCATGATGAGTGTATGTGTTGAGGAGAGTGCTATATGGACGGTGAAGTATGAATAACGGAAGAGAAGGAGCGGACGAAGGGGCGGAACACTGACGGTGGGTGATGGAAAAAGCTGTGAAAGGGTGAGTGAGGATGTCCGAAGGGGGTGAGATGGTCGTGTGGGTGTTGGCAGGGAGGAGTTTATATAGGGAATGATCAGACTCAGAACGACGCGTAAGCCATCCTCAATTGCACGTGGCCACCGCCCCCGACCCGCACTGGAAAAACCAATCTCCGAGCCCCGTGTCCGTTCCGTCTGTCATTCGAATTCATTCACACAACTGAGTACTAGTACAACACACGCTCTATCGTCATTATTTAACCCGAGACAAGGCAGTCTTTTTAGTCCAATTCAGACAAGGATGCGATTCATTCGGGGTTGCGAAGTGTCGTGATCGCTATGTCAGCAACCTACGACGTCAACGCTTTCGTCGCCCTTGTTGTGGGGCTCGATTGGTTGGTTCTCCAAATTCTCAGCCCTTCTAGCACAATCTCACTCCCTGAAACGCTGCCGCCTCGTGGCAAGGCCCGACATACCCGGCTGGTTTAGTCACAGACTTGCTGGCACCATCAGGCCTGACCAACAAGCAAAACTCGATTGGGTATTTGTGCATGACAATCATCCAAAATTACCGGAGTCAAAAGATAGAATACGGAAAGATAGAGAGAGAAAAAAACACCAGACAGGCAGATCCGCTAAGCTAATGTCCACAGATTGGCCGGATCAGATGAAATGAATGTGAAAGGATAGATCGTTGAGTGTGGATATATACGTAGGTCGTAAGCAATGGAGGAAAGTGTGCCAATAGCATTTTATACTTCGGTCTTCACTGGTGGCATCAACATCCTGAAACCCAGATTGGGTTTGGGACACTCATTTCTTGGTGGAGTTGACCTGATTCTTGACAACGATACCGACAACGACACCCACGATAATGAGCACAATCAGGATGATGAAGAAGCATATCCAACGCTTTTTACGAGCAGCTTTCGCCGAGTCTCTTGCCTTCTCGGTCAATTGTTGGCTGAAACGGAAATGAGCAAGCGAGATCAGCCATCAACAAATGACAATTCAACACACCCTGCTTCGGTGTCACGCTCAACAGCAGCCGCCTGTGTCTCAATGACATTCAAGGTCTCGTCCTGTTGCTCAACAAGAACGCTCATCTGCAACTCTCAGTTAGAACCACGTTATAGGAACTTGAAAGAAACAACAAACATCATTGAATAATTGAGCCAACTCTCCAAGAGTCCGTTCGATCCTCTTGATATCCTCATGACGTTCTTGAACTTCACGATATGCCGCTCGAGATTCACCATAACGATTGGAATTCATAAGCTTTGTCGTAAACATTCAGCGAAGTAGAAAAATGTGGAGGATCGCAGGGACATACAGCTTGGCTGAATATTTGGCCATTTTGATCGTCTTCGACTACAGCCTTGATCTCCTCCGGCGTAGCATCTGGTTTGACTGGGCTGGCTTTCAGTACCATATTTAACAGATAATCAAGCGAACACACCAATGCGGTACTGTCTCTCCATTCTCTGCTTATACTTCGAGCGGTATTGCGACTCCACCGTCTGGTAATTCTGGATGGCATCCACGAATTTGGACTTCACAAATGCCGTCTAAAAAAACACAAAATGAGTGCCCGCTTTGTGAGACATCGTTCAAGAAACATACCTGCTGTTTGCGAATTTGACCATCGCGTCCTGGTGCGCCCTGTTTTTCCAGTGCTTTGATACGGCGTTTGAGAGTTGCACTCAGGGCGCTGGTATCCTCAACCAACTCTTCCAACTGAGCGGCGTTGCGCTGCGCGGCAGCGTCGTCCATGTTGTTAAGGGTTCGTGAATGTAGGTCCCCTATGTGCGCGACGTTATCATTGAACGCTTTAACGCTGTCAGTGATGGATTGGATCTGTGGGTTGTGTAAATTCTAAGTGTTGAGTTCGCATAACATGAAGAAGACGGACCTCTGCGTAGAAACCAGCCATTCCCTCGCCGCCAGCAGCTGATTGGACATTTGCCATCTCGTACGAACGATCATCTTGTTGAGCAAATGGGTTTTCACGGCGACCTTGACCACCTTGGTTTGAGTAAGAATTGCTGAAGCCCATTGAGTGAGAATTGAAGAAAGGAGAAACGTTGTGATAATCTCACGAGTTATTAGCATTGCCTCCTTGTTGCTGCGCCTGCTTAACGCAGTCAGTGTGATAGGACTAAGAACGAAGGCGTCAAACGTACCCGCATGGCGGCTAATCTGTTTGCCATTGTGAGTGGTTGAAAGTAAAGTCAAGATATCGAAAGCTAAAATCCTGTCAAAACGAAATGTTTTGATAAGAAGGACAACAGCCGTATGGTGTTGATGGCGGCGGGGAAGGTAGAGGTGGAGGGTGGGATGGAAAAGTCAAACGACTTGGCCGTTCACATAGCATCACAAACTCGAACAAATACAGGTGCAGGGTCGAAGGCAGTACATGTGTACAGCTCTTTTTACATTCCCATTTCAAATGTCATTGAGTCTATAACTGAGCTTCCACAAGTGGAGTTCACGAACTACAAGCGTAGGTCACTCTATCGTGTCGTATTATAAAGCCTTCCGTAGTACTTCGATTTGTCTTTCCACCATTTTTCGGCTGGGACCGCCAATTGATTGCCGACGTTCCACGCTGGCCTCGAAATCGAACACATTGACAACATCCTCGGTAAAATTACTGTTGAGCTTCTGGAGGTCTTCCAAAGTCAGTTCGTTGATTTGACACTTTCGGGACTCTGCGAGAGCAACGGCTCGGCCAGATACGTGATGGGTTTCTCGGAATGGCACCTATTAAAGTCAAGGGGGTTTGAGAGGAACGCTGAGGGCATGCTACAGCCACACTCACCCCTTTCCTCACAAGATAGTCTGCAAGGTCAGTAGCCAAAACGTCCATTGTCAAAGCACTTCGCATTTTGTCTGCGTGAATCTGAGCATATTTAGCCGTGAATCGCGCTTGGAGAGAGAAATCATCTACCTCCAGTGTTGCAATAACTCCTTCCGCAATTCGCAAAGACGCCGAAATATTCTCTACTGAATCAAATAGAGGCTCTTTATCCTCTTGAAGGTCTTTGTTGTACGTTGAAGGAAGCCCTTTCAAGGACATCAAAAATCCTGCCATCTAGCACTTGTCAGCGACTCACTCAAACAAACCATGAAGTGCACATACATTTCCGAATATTCTCCCCGATTTCCCTCTAATCAGCTCCAAAGAGTCAGGGTTTTTCTTTTGAGGCATCATGCTCGAACCCGTACTGTCGGCAGTCAGCACACATCGATGCTCAAGAACACGAAACTTTACCTGTATGCATCGCTCAGCGATATGAATCCAAATTCGGCGGTGGAATAGATGATAAAGTCTTCCGCCATTCGGCTGAGATGAGTCATTGTAAGGCTGGACCACATCATGAATTCGACGATGAAATCTCGGTCTCCCACACCCCATAGACTGTTTTCTGCGAGAGATTGGAAACCAAGCTCTTTCGCCAAAAATTCGCGATCCACGGCAAAGGCATTCCCAGCTAAGGCACCACAGCCTAGAGGAAGAACCGAAATGCGTGGTACAAGTTGTTGAAGGCGTTCGAGATCAGTCCTGAAAGAGAACGCATGCGAAAGGAGGAGGTGAGACCATCGGATCGGTTGTCCCCTCTGTAGTGGGTAATTTGATAATGACACAACCCAGTCGAGACTAAAAACCAACCTGCAAATGCGTGTATCCAGGAAGAAGCACATCGACTTCTTGGCTTGCTCTGTCCGCCATGACGCGGATGAGCCCCTTCAATTCCTCCTCGATGTGTTTGACTTCGTCCAGCAGCCAGATCCGCATATCTGTGGCCACTTGGTCGTTCCGAGATCGGCCGGTGTGCAATTTACCTCCAAGCGGGCCTATCAACTCGCTGAGACGACGTTCATTGGCGGTGTGTATATCTTCATCATCCGCCCGAGGCTCAAACTAACCAAGGGGGGATCAACGTGTACACGCGGGTTCAATGCAGACCGCGTCACGTACGGTGCCCTCTTCCCATTCTTTTCCGACTGCTTCCAGACCTTTTACCATGCATTGTTCTTCATCTTTTGTCAGGATACCAACAAGAGTCAATGATTTTGCATAAGCGATGGATCCTCGAATATCGGCTGCATGCATCCGTTTATCGTACTGCAGAGATTGGTTGAAAGCGTGCATGCTGATAATTGCGATCAGCTAAAGATCGTTAGCAACACGAAAGGCTTACAGAGGATCTGTTTGGCCAGTGAATCGACCACCCCATAGTTTTTGTTTTGTGGCCATCGGGACGATTGAAGCTGAGAAGTATCGGGAAGAAGAGACCTTTCAAGGGTGTGATCGATCAATTTCCGTTTCTGGACTCTTTGAAAACACGCTCCTATCAGTACATCCCTTGATGCCGAATCATTCATAATACGTGATGGACGCGCATCAACATCTGCCGAATTCTCTCCAAAACTGACGTCGAACGAAGCCGTGGTCGTCAAAATGTCTCTATCTTCCTCTCGCACAGCTACCCGTCTGCTTTTCCATGGAATCGCGCTGATTACTTTGGTTTATGGGTATCGGAGTCTCGGTAACCTCAACATCGACCCCATGATTCGAAGCCAATATGGCGGTCATGCACAATTTCTGACCTTTCTAACGTTGAGGTTTCGCAAATTATCGAGTTTTCTCTCATTGACGACTATTATAGACTTGCAGTCACAATTTTGACGACCGCGATTAGCCTTGTCCAGGACTTGCTGTCATCATGGAAAGGCAAGTCATCATCATACTTGTGGTGTTCACACAACTGCTGTACCGTTAATTCTGACATCTCATGGCTAGGCTTGAAGGCTTTGAAACGCGCCCTAGTCATGGTCGCACTCCCAGTACAGCCATGTTCACGCTTATGTCCTTCAGAATGCCTTCTGACGACTTCTCCAGTCATCCATCACCGTCGCCTCCATCTATTGGCCTCTGATCTTCTTGGCTCCGTCCTTCCTCGCACATCCTGATTTATTCAAGCCCCCCTCGTCCTCAAGCACCGCCGTTGTAGAAAACTATGGTTTACCCATAGAAGTCGATCTTCTGCTGCACGCGGCGCCCGCTATGACCTTGTTGCTGGATTTCTGGCTCTTTGAGCATAGCTACAGCAAACAAACGGTCAGAAAGAGAGGGTTAGTCATGGTGGTAGTTACCGCGGCGGGGTACGCGTCCTGGGTCGAACATTGTGCCAAGCATAATGCTGGAAATTGTATGTCTCCTCAACTCTGTCGACGACTCTGCACTGATTTTTTGCAAGTCCCCTATCCGTTCTTGACGAAGAACACCTTTGTGGGAAGGACTGTGATATACGCAAGCGCTTCGGCTCTTTCGTTTCTTTCGCTGCAGCTCGTCAACGCGTTGCACCCTCGAGGGAAAGGTAACAAGGAGGCTTAATGTAGTCTAGAAAGTCGCTTGTTCGTATAAAAACTGTATAATACATCGATGTTACAGCCGGTTCCCCCATCGCCGCCACAGTACCAATGTTCCACCAAAAGCACACAAACACGCAACGAAGCTTACCCAAAACGTTTCTCGCCAGCATAACGTCCCCTGGCATGGCCCGCTCCCTTCGGAATGTGATGCGGACACGAAGGCATATAGATACGAGAACAAGGGAGTGCCAAGGAAAGGAGCGTAGGTCACGATCCCGAAATTACGACCGAGGTTTGGAACTCCCCACATCGATGAGATAATGCTCGGCCTTGAAGAAATGGTCAATTCATGACCTCTCATGAACAAATATACTTACAGCACTGTAAATATGGCACCGTATGCAACGCCAACTCCACAACTGGATATTGACCGGGTTATTGGTACGAGAAGGCTTCTATTGAGTAGGAACGCTGACCTTAGTATCCAAATGGATTTCTGAGATGGAGAACCAATCTCCATCCAAAGGAAGGAAGAAGCCAAAATGAGTGCAGGGAATGCCAAAAAGATCACGCGACTGATATAACGTCTTCCAGGGAAGGTGGTGCCAGCAGATGAACCTGATGCGGGAGGTGGGGATATAAGATCCGCGATAGGCCCAACCAACACGCGAGTAACGGTGTTGGATACAGATAGTATTCGTACTTGAGATGATGTGGCGTCTGTCGCGAGAAGCCCACCAACAAGGTTGCGTGTTGGTAAACTTGGGAGGGAGAGGACCATCGTGCCCACATTTGAGATGACCATTTCGGCCTGACGATGACGTTCAATGACAAGCTCGAAAGAAGAAGGGATTTTGACTGACTGTGCCCAAGGTGACGAAGCAGAATGCTACAAGAATCCAGAAACTGGAGTCGCGAAATAGTGCAAGGGCAGAAGATTCCTCATCGATGGATTTCAATGGATTGACAATTCTTCCTTTAGGTGAGGCAAGTAGCGGTTCTCGTTCTCCATCGGCTTCTACATGTATTGGAAGGGCCCTGTAAGGTCGTGGTGTGGCTCTCAAATTGATGGCACCGCCCGCGTGAACTATTCCAGTTAAAATTGCTAGAAATTTCAGGAAGGCGGCCAAGTCTAAGGTGTCTGTCGCAGAGTCCGTAAAAAATCGCGTGGCAACGAGTGATAGACAAAGAGGGGACAGGCTGAATAGCGCCATTGTAGTTCCAGAGGCGAAGCCAACGTGATTTGGGAAAGTCAGTGAGGCGGCGAAGAGGGATGAAAAGTATCTATGATGTTCAACGTCAGATTAACTCCTTGACATAGAGGAGTCTATCCAAGGCATACGACGTTACGGTACCAAGTCCGGCAATAAAAAAGGCGAAGGTAAGCTGTTGGAAGGCTGTCGATGGGGATATTGCGTTGTCCCTGCTGAAAGCGAACGAGATCGAGCCAAATGCGAAAGCGAAGAAGCCCGATGCTAAGAGAGAGCATGCAAATGGCCCGTATATGTCTATGACTTTTCCAACGAAGGCAGAAAGTGGATACTGGCCAACCATACCCCTAAATAGTATGAATGAGGGGTGATATTAGGGATCCAAGGATCTGACTCACGCAAGGACGATTGTTGTGAGCTGTGGCTGGGTGAGGGTGAATTTGGACAAAAGTCCCGGGGAGAAGATGGGAAACATGAAAATTCCACCTGCGCAAAGACTGGACACGACTTGAGCCTGTCATGACATCCTCCGATGAGCTAACGGAAAACATACGCGTTTGCCACAATGGAACAGCAAAGCAGGATGCGCCTTTCCTGGCTAAGTGGATTCTGGTGGTGTGATTCCATTGGCACCTGAATTGACGCAGGTCGGAGGGGGTGCTATCTGACCGCTGAAAGGTGCTTTAGCTTGGCTTCAGTACCTCATTAGAAGCCCGCGCCGACGAATAGTTTGCCAAGTCACGTGTACGGCTTAACCGGACCGGAGATGTTTGCATTGTTCCCGTTCAAGCCGAGCTCAGGAAGTGAACAAAAGGCAGTCAAGTCAATGACCTCTTCAATACCCTTTTGTCTTACCAAATCACTAAATAAGAACAGAGGCAACCCCCCCTTGGTGATAATGCTTTTCTTTACTCTCCTTTTCTCACCATCTAGTCCCTACCTTTCTCGAGGTTGAACCTCACCCTCACGACCACGACGACATTGACTGTCGCTCTTACGATTCGCTTTCAAGCTCTCTTACTTCCTGGACTACGGCCTCACCTTCATTAATCACCATGGAATACTCGCCATTCTTTTTGCGTATGAGGATGCTCGCGTTATGTTAGTGCCACAATGATATTGCTCGCCACCACAACTGCTCACCTCGACCATTGCATCAGCTCTCATCTCCTTGATAAGTTTCCTTTGGACTATCATGCTATCGGTCATCGTCTTTGTGAGGTGGCCCATTCTGGATCGGGCTCAACGTATGCACCTTCAAGTCCTGTTGACGCCATTGTCCACTGATCCTCGACCACAGGCTCGTTTGTTGTGATTCTTCTACTGACAGACATATTGACCATGATCATGATGTGCATTCTGTGAGTACTGCAGTGTTCTCGAACATCCTCTTGTCTCTGACCTTGTCAAAG
Source organism: Macrocystidia cucumis (assembly GCA_001179725.1). NCBI lineage: Eukaryota > Fungi > Basidiomycota > Agaricomycetes > Agaricales > Macrocystidiaceae > Macrocystidia > Macrocystidia cucumis. Next base: position 13,925 of record CEMH01203097.1, on the reverse strand, counting down.
TCTTCTGCTTCCGTTCAGGCCGTGGCTTGATGGTGCTCGTTTCTTTTTCTTGCTCATGGTGCACATCGGTACGTACACTCATTGTTGGTTTCGTGTCGACTTGCTGATCGAAGCATTTAGGCGCTGCCGGGATGTTCACCTACTGGAATACACGCTTCAGCTGTCCAAACCAGAGTTAGTTTCAAATTTGTTTTTACGTCGAATCTTGGCTGACTTGCGGTTAGGTATAGACGATGAAGGTGTATGCCGGCTTTTGATATTCTACATCCTCATGGCGAGCTGGGTCATCCCAATCCTTCGTGAGTTACCTTTTCCGTGGCTAAATCCGTAGCTCATAGTTTGGGGTTAGTCGTTTGTTACACGACAGGCCTCGCTATCCTGGTCACCCGACTTTCGAAAACAGGTCAGGAGACGGAACAAGCTGCCCCGAATGATGCCGAAACTGGCCTCAAGGCAGGGCTACAAATATCCGCGCCGGTTCTCATGACGAGGGCCTCATTGCCACAGGCATTGACACCAATCTCGATCAGCTTTCCTCCCCGTGGAACTGGGGTCTTCCAACCGCCGACCCCATTGTCTATGGATTTTTTCTCTCCGCCTACAACGACTCGAAGGGACAGGGGATCCGGAATGTCTGAGAGTAGTGCAAGCGATTCCTCACGCGCTTCCTTTGTGAAAGAAAAGAGTCGGGCGAGTTTGAGCAGCCGGCTTTCCAAACCTGTTCCCTTTCAAGTGTATTGAATCGAGGGGGCAGCAATCCATATTAGAACTAAATTCAACACTAATTGCTATGACACCAATGTATTATACACAAACTTGACATTTGTACGGCTATCAGGGTTACTTGTGAAACGAAATCAATGGTCACTTACGGAGAGTCGGAGACAAAGTAGCCAAACCATCTTTTTCGTGCACGTGTTGTGGGTAAATGGCGGTGGCTTCGCCCTTTTCACGCGTCCAGGCAGCGCCATCTTGTTGATTCACTTCCAGCCTGCGCCATCGCCGTCATCAAGTCGAAGGTTACCCAGCTCCATCTTCACCAACCTAAGCGTTCCCTCCTTTCAGATCTTCATCATGTCGTCGACGAGTGGTTGGGACTTGGCTTCAGTGAAAGTAAGTTGCCAACTCCAACTGCACACGCGTCACTTCAATAAAGAATAGGCGCAATTGCGAACCACAGGACAGAAATTAGGACAATTGCAGGAAAGAAAGGATTCTGGGGGGAGTGTGACACGAAAGGACATCGCGACACTTCTGCAGCAAGGAAACGTTCCGCTCGCGCGACTGAAAGCACAAAATCTTTTTCACCAGGATGTTATGTCCGACGTCATTGAACTGGTGGAGATGCATGTGGGAACCCTGCTGGAGCGTATCGGTGAGCTTGATCAGAAGTACGTGTGGTGGATTCTCGTGAGCGGTTTGCAACTCCCTGACCGATGATACAGCTTGGCGTTGGCCCCGCCAGTTGCGGAAGCTGCCTCTACCGTCATATATGCAGCTCCTCTAATTGGATCTAAAGGTAAGGTTTCGTCCAATATCACGTCTGCAACGGGGGCTCAACATTTCCTCTAGAGCTCACTGGCGTTCGCGAATTGTTGATCCATCGGCTTGGGCTAGAATTTACCCGATCGGCTCTCGGAAATCATGATGGCGTTGTTTCGGCGCGAGTTGTCCAAGCCTCTTCATCTCCACCTCCCTCCGCAAATACCCTGGACGAATACCTGATAACAATTGCGCGTGGTTATGGCCTTAGTTGGTCGCCGCAACCGGGGAGAAATGATATGTGCGTCCAAAAGTCATGCAGTGACACGTTTGACCGTGTTTGTGACGTTCGTCCGACATAGCCTTGGGAGACTCTCTGAAATCATGGACCCGGGTGGTGTGCCCCACGTCGATTTGACACAACTCCGCCAGCTATGCGCGCAAGGTATGAGGATACACTCTTCGAGTTGGACTGCCCGTTTACCGTGACTCCATGAAGGGATACCCGATGAACCGACGTGGCTAAGAGCAAGGGTTTGGAAGTACGTCCCCTGCTACTAATCGTCACCCCCTATTAATCCCCTTTGCTAGGTTGCTTCTAGGACTCGTTTCTCCTACGAAAGCGTCCTGGAAAAGTGACATCACCAAGCAACGAGAAAGCTACTATGTCGGTGTTGACCTTTCCCGTGGAATGCGCTATCTAACGGCTCATAGGATCTTGTCGGTCGGCTTCTCGCTCCAGTATCTCAACTTCCTGATCCCACTTCACCCCTATCTCCTGTCGACAAGTCTTTGCTTGAGTTGTCAAGTCACCTTTCCAGAGTACCCTCTGGTCTCTTGGCGGGGTTGTCGGAGGATCCACCACCTATTCACAATGGGCCGCTTGTTCAAAACGCTCAGGGAGAAATTCAAGTCCAAAATGCGAACGCCTTGTCTTCCCGCCTAGACCTCCTGAGAAGTCAATCCTCCCCGACCAACATGTATAACTCCCCTGATAGATCCACTCCAAAAATTTCATTGACCGCGCCACGATCTCGGGCCACGACGGTCGTTGCGTCTCGTGGGCCTACATTGAAGAAGATACGTTCCAATCATAGCGATGCTCTTCTTCGGCTGCTTTACATCCACAAGTCCATCAATGCCGGAAATCTCTCTCCAAATACACCCTCCCTCCTCATTCCTCTGTATTCGGTTCTCGCCCGGGAAGTGGACCCTGACGATAGCGCGCATGTCGAAGCCGACACCTTTTGGTTGTTGCAAGCAATCTTGGTGGATTTCTCAGAGGCCGAAACTGAGGCCACTGCCTGGATGAAGAAACTTGGCGAGAGACTGTATTGGGCGGATCCTGAACTATCGGACAGTTTGGTATGATGCTTCCTCCTTTTTCGAATCTGAAAACTAGCTTATTCTATGCGTTAGTCTGACAATGGTCTCAACCCTTCAATGCCTCATTATTCCTTGTAAGTCCCGCCTGAATGACTATTTTTACATCCGCACTAATAATACCTCGTGGCTGTAGCCACTGGATCTCTGCGCTGCTAACCCATACCTTGCCCCTCCCGGGGGTCATTTGTGCTTGGGATGCTGTGTTCGCTCGCAAGTCCAGAGAGCGGGAGGTGAATCCCAGGCTCGAATGCCTGACTGACATCTGTGCGGCGATGCTCATCTGTGCGCGGACCCGCCTTCTGAAGTAGGTCATCTGCCTTGATGAAGGCTGCGTTTATTGATCGATTCTCAGTCTTGGAAGGACCGGTGATACCACAAGTGGCCTTTGGAACCAAAACGGTGATTGGACCGCGGAAGGACTCGATAGCACGGGAGATGCCTTCTTAGAAGGGATGTCATTCCTTCAGCTCTACTCGCTTGCGGCTGCTGGTGGAATTGACCGAGTCTTGCAAACGGCTTGCGATCTGGCTATTCGAAGGGAGATGGAACTGCAATCGATTGGGACCAACAAGCCAAGCTTGACATCTCGTATCAAGGATTCCATGTGGAAGGGGTTTACGAATCAACCAGGGGATTCGAGCGACTCGCTTGATAACGAGAACTACATCGAGGAGGAGGAGGAAGAAGAGGAAACAGAATCGTATTCGACCGACGAGGGCAACGAGACTGAAACACCCGCTAGTCAGTCAACCGGGTTTACATCAAGACTCGCGACAACAGTATGGAGGGGCATCACTAACCAGGCCCCGTTGGACCCTCCGCCTTCACCTAGTCCGTCACTGGATGCGGAGGACGTTTCCGCGCCAAACTCTCCGACAAGCCCACGCCCAGACGTGAGCGCGGCGTCCACAAGTATTTGGGGCTATGCGGAGAAATTGAAAGAGTCAGATGCGGCAGCGAAGATAGCTAAGGTCAGCAGCAATTGGCGAGCGAAAGCGCTTCTGGCAGCTTGGGGAAAAGGGGACAAAAGCCAGGTTGCACCAAATCCCTCTCCACCGAAAGCTCCCCACAAATCGACGCTAAGCGAGTACAACACTTTACCACCCATTCCGAAGGTAGACAGCGTCCGACGAGGATCCTTGCCTCCGATGGACCGCTCCGGCTTATATTCTCCACCCCCGAGACCGGCGCATTTCCGCCCACCAAGAGATAGCTTCATCTTCACAGGTCCCATAGACGTTTTGCGAGAGCAAAACGATGGCTCTGAATCGGACTCAAAGCGTAGTCCCCCATCATCGTGGAACTCTCTTGCTCGGTCTCGGACTCCTCAACCCCCACCCACTAAGTCTGGTCCTCGGCCTCTTCTCTTGAACTCGGCTTCTCTGATGACAGCAAGCGGAAAACCACGACCGATCTCGCGATCTGCTAATAGTTCCCCACCTCTCCAAATAGGCGATTGGGCAGAGGTTCGGCTTCACCAAAGCCGAAAGGTGTATCGAGACTCCCTGTCTTCTGCTTCGTCACTTTCTCCTTCCGACGCGCTTCACCGCCCACCAAAATCTAGAAGTTCAGATTGGGATTCTGACTCTGCTGGAACCAGCAGGGTGGTTCCAATAAACAGGCGATCGATCTCACCCATGGCTCCTCAAGCTCGTGAATTCCACACACGACCAGCATCAAGTTCATCCTCCACCGCGTCTTCTGACCGCGGCTTGCCAAGTCCAGCTCTTCGTTCTCCCCCGGCAATGGACGAGCCTTCGTCACGAAAACAATCCACGAATACGGCACTCTCAAAATGGGGTCGCGTTGAGTTGACCGACCCACCAACACGATCACCTCCCGCTATTGTTGCCGAGAACCAGAACGGAAGGGCGGTCCGCATTGTTTATGAAGAAGACCAGCGTGTATCTCCTGCGCCCGAACCAGAGACTCTTGAGCTACCCCTTAATAAGAGGTCGAGTAGAAGGAAAACGCCCCCGCCCCAGGACGATACGTCCGACTCTGCAGTCGAAACACCACAAATAAGTCGTCTGGCCAAAGTCCGGTCCAAAAAATACCCCTCCCGTCTTTCCAACATTCAAACGGATGACATCCGAGCGACCACAGCTGCCGGGGCGAAAACCAATGCGTTAGCAGTGGAATGGCCGATTGAGGATCAAGATTTCAGCATCACTCCAAAAGCATCCAGCTTTGAGCTGCACGATCTGAGTTCCCCTAGATCGCCACGACCAGTTTCGCCACGATCACCACGGCCTGCTAGGAAGGTTACGGGAGATGGAACGGAAGAGGGCAGAAAACGGAAACCGTCGTTTGAAAGTCGGCCGCGCAAACCAACGATCAGCAGAAGCAAAGACAGTGGTGCTGAGGAGGGTGATGATGAGGGATATGATGATTTGCTTAGCGCGTATGAGAGTGAATCAGGGTCTGGCGTGTCTTCRAGTTGAAGAAACTAGATGTGGTGTATGCTGTGCGTTCCGCCCCCCATTGCTTTGCGAATACTCTGCTGTTTTCAAAATGTTGCTACATTCATGGATATCTATGTATTTTGTTGTGCAAACGCATGAATGAAGGATTGATGCGCCTGATGGTTTATAAAGGTTTTTTGGGAAACAGTAACTCATGAACGCCACGATAGACGTGAACGAGGATTGGATGTCGAGGGAGGAGATTCTGGACAACCCAGTCAAGGCATTTCAATACGTAACGAACTGCACAACATACCTCGAATGCAACGTCAACCGAGATATCCTCCCCAGAGGACCGTAAGATAGCTAGGTAGTATCGGACGTTCCACCCTCTGAGTCCTTCGTTTATTATCACGTCACGTAAAGCGGAGAGTGGTATGAAACGCCGAGTGACGTTGGTGAGGTATGAGAATCCGCGGTGCGTCTCGAGTTGAATTCCGTGGGGGGGTATAACGATTAAAGATTCTACAAGTGAAGAAGGATGTTAACAGGGATCCAGGTGTATTCGCTTTGGGGGTTTTCGTACCGTAAACTATCTGGTTTTGTTTTGTGCGGAGAAACAGCAAAACGAGAGCAATTATGAAAGGAAGAGTCCAACCAATTCTTGATACCTGAAGGGGCTTTAGCTTTCTAGTGCGTTTTTGCAGGAGGTTGAAAGACGAACGAACTTTGGGCCAGAGAAAGGACAGCAGGAGCGGGAGCCAGGCATCCCACCACGTCAACCAATTGTCACCACGGATTACCTTGCCGCTCCCATCAGTGGCAAGACGCCAGTTGGCGATGCGGTATTCACGACACCCAGAGAATTCGTGGACAGAGAACTCGGGATGTGTGACTGGGAGTGGGTGCGTTGCTTGCATCCACAACGTACAAAATAAAGATGGGAAATCATGGGGAAAACCAGGGCCAAAAAGTTATGGCAACCAAATCTTATCTATTTCATTGCGGAAAACTCTGAACAAATGACTATTGCTTTCTGCGGGATACTTTCCGCTTCAAAGACTTAGTGTCTTGCTCAAAACGGGTCCGTTTTCGTGATCTGCCTTCTACTTCGTCGAAATCGCCATCTTCGTCTCGTTCCCGCCCACCCCCAGTTCGGGATCGGCTCCTCTCGAAAGCAGAACCCTTCTTCCCTTTTTCCCGAAGCTCCTCATACCCGTCTTTCTGTCCTTGGCCAGATCGGCGAGAAACACTTTTCAGGACGTCGTTGAATTCGTCGGCTAAACCCCCCGCACGTTGGCGATACCTGCCACTACCACCACTCAAGCCACCTCCAAGGGCCAAATCTTCTTCGTCTCGAGCTCTTCGTTTGGCATCGCTCTTTTTCATGATAATACGCGAAAAGTTTTCCTCCTCGAAGTCGTTCAGGCGCTTCAGGTATGCAGCTCGGCCAGAGTTCATAGTAGGAGTAGAGCCTAACCCTGAAGTTGATTCGATATGAGGACGCGACGGATCCGAAATGAGTGAGGCAAGAGCTGAAGGGACGGGTGGACGCTCTTTTCGGGATTGAGATTTGGATTTCTCAATGTAAGGTACTGGGGCAACCCGAGGGGGGTGATAGATGTCGGTAGATTTAGGGTCAAAGTCTCCATCCTGGATCGACCTCTTCTGACGGGTTGAAGTTGTGTGGGCGTCTTCATCGTCATCCTCACCTTGGTCGTTGCTCATTAACGCAAGCGGGTTAGGTCGGAACGCGAGGGGATCTGGGGCTCGAGTATAAGAACATGAAGTCACAACGAAAAAATTGGAACGCACCATTGATGACTGCTTCGGTTGCTTCGGGTTCGGTTGCTAATCGAACTAGCTTTTCAATCTGATATCGCATGCGGCCCTCGAGCGTCTTGACCTTCTCCAGGACGACGCGACCCTCCAACATAGAGTCGACAAGGTCTCCCGCGCCAAATCCACGACTTCCTCGATCCCGAGAGCTGAATGGTTGAGTCGGACTTGATCGCTCGGTGAGGGACTCTCCGAGAGCTCGCCTGGTGGAGATTAAGAGGAGGGACTGAAGATATGACAAGAGAACGTGGTGCTTGATTGACAAGAGGGATATGCCATCCTTCGTATCAAGACCATCTGGCCTGATAAAGATTTCAGCAAAGGTAGATTGCAGTCAAGCTGGAGGCGCTGACCTAGATTTTAAGGAACTGATAACTTCTCTCACAGAAGTAAAACTGGCGGTCATTTCATTGAGAGCCGTACAAAATTCAGTTGAAGCTACTGTATCGACATTCATTCTGCGTGTTCCTCGAGATGTGTATGCTGAAACGAGAACATGGTCAGTACATGCAGTTTACTACAAACGCGATCAGAAGGAGGATCAGTTAACGGTTTTCTAGGCCGCCGTTCTTTGAACGTAGTGCGTGACAACATAAAGTCTTAAGACTTCAGAGCCCAGTGCGTTTCATCTTGAATGATTCAGAAAGCAAAGAGATCAACATACCTGTAATGCGATGGGGGAACGTCCACAAAATATAATGTACTCTGAAAAAGTGGCAAAAAATGGCAAAAATTATAATCCTTTGTATTACGTGGAAGCGTGACCAGATTGATCGAAGGCAATGATGCGTGACGCGTGACAACCAGAATTGGTTCCGGTCATT
>CEMH01203094.1:0-27418 GCA_001179725.1 Macrocystidia cucumis | reverse complement strand
ATTCGCATTCGGTGTCGCTGGAACCGGAACGGCCGTCTTCCTCGTTTGCGCTGCACCAGAAGTGGTGGTGGTTGCAGCCACCGCGGCTTTCGCAGCAGAAGTCGTTCTCGTTGATGCTAATCTCGGTATCTTGTTTGGCCCTTGACCCGATTTCACAGCAGCCGAAGCAGCCACAGAAGAACCCGTCATGGGTGTGCTGTTGTTCCCGGTTCCGGCCTTCCGTATCGCAGCGGCTCCAGCGGTTGATCGGGTCACACGTGATGGGCGTTGATCAGAAGCAGTGATTCCACGGCTCGCGCCTGCCTTCGCCCTTATTCTTGCTCGCACAGGTGGTGCGCCGCCAAGGGATGGAAGGACATCATCCGCTTCGTCATCATCCTCGTCGTCCGACAGTTCTTGGGCGACTCTTTTCGTAGTTGGGGTCTTTCGTGGTTGTCCGGGGGGTGCAATTGCTTTGGCTTTTGCAGTTGCGGTCGCAACATGTCGGCTGGGTGTCACAGGGGGAACGGAAGCATAAACGGAAGGATGTGTCGGTGTGGTATCCATACTACTCTCCTCATCCGTTTCTGCGGGGGGTGTCGCGGGCGTCACAAGTGGGGCTGGGGTCACCGATGGCGCGGACACGGCTTGTGCACGTCGTATCTCGTCAACTGCTGCCCATTTGCACCACTCGAGTTGTTTCAGATACATATATTGTTGTTGGGGTCCAACAACGCTTCCTGGACGGACGATCCTCATGAACGCAATGGCTTCATTCGCGGTAAATCCGTATTTCCATATCAGATAGGCACCTATTAAGGTGCCTGTGCGGCCAAGACCAGCTTTGCACTGACGAGAGAGTTAATTTACTCGGAAATGTATATATTTGGGTAATGAGAACACTTACGTGCACAGCGACAACACCACCTGCTTCGATGACGCGGTCCGCGACATCTATAAATGTCCGCACGATCTCATCCGTGGGATTCGTTCCGTCATCAAAGTAGAGTTCCATATGATCGATTCCGTGATCCAAAAAGGTACGCCGGTCGTATAATTCAGTGTTCAAGCGGACAACCATTTTGACGTTGCGTTTGTCAAAGTAATCGAGGCAGTTGAGGAAGGGGGTAGGGAGTTTTCGTTGCAGGGCGAGGTTACCCCCGGATGATGACGAAGTCGATGCGACTCTCGTTGGTGACGGGCACGCCCCTGGGGTTTTGATATTCTCCTTGGCTTCTTTTTCTCGTTTGATCCAATTTGTGTCGACGGGGGAAGCGAATGCGATGAAATTTGGGGTAATCCAATTCCAGTCGCCATTTTCGACCTTTTCATAGTATTCGTAATCCTCAACGCTGAACTCGTTCATATCACAAAGGCCATTTTGCATAGCCTTCCAGATGCCCCACAGGCAATCCTGGATGCTGAGATTGAAATCCGAGGGACCCCGCCCTGCATCTCTAAAAGGCATGAACTCGAGCTCGGAGATTGGATGGAACGCTTCCCAAGGGGCGCGTCTTTGTACGATCATCTATTGGAAGGCAAATAAATAAATGGTTCCTAAAAGTAGATCCGGATATGAGGGTGGCATTTACCACGTAGAGGGCCATCAACAAGGCCGCGTTTGCTTTTCGTCTGGGGTCATCTGAGGAATACAGGACTAGCCTATGGGAAGCTAGTTCCTTGTCCTGAGTGTGGCGGAATGAACACGAGGCACGTGAGTGGCATGCGGCAACGGTGCTCTCGATTATCGACTGACCTCGAGGAGTTCATGTATAAGGATGCATGCCTTGTAGACCATTGCAATATTGAGGGGGCCCCAATCTTGGAAGAATGAGAGATAGAGGAGCTGGTCGTCGATTGTGAACCAGTAGTAGGAAGCATGATCATCTGGTGACACTGAGGGACCGCCTCGAGGACGAGCACGAATACGTGGTTGTTGACTTGTTTCGGCAGCAAGCTTATTGAGGACGTGAGGGCCTGGCGGAGGGTGAGGGAACGTTGTAAAGTAAAGCCTGATTGATAATAAACACGTCAACGTTGGAGTTGAAGAAACGCGAATTGGGAAAGGATAAGCACCTGTCGCCAAAGTGGCATAGAGGTTCACAGCGCGAAACCATTTAAGATGAGGATAAAGGAGAAGTTGGGAGTTCGGAGGAAGGAGGAGGATGAAAGAGGCGTGTTGAGTGCCGCTGCAACTTGCAGGCTGAGCGTAACAAGCGTTACACAATTCAATCCAAGAAAGGAAATTCTTCTTATTTTCTCACGATCATTCTTTGTTGATTTTTGTTGTCTCTCCGATCTTAACAACGCCAATCTTTGAACAACTTGAACGTTTGACTGGAACCAAGGAATTTATTCATTGACAATCATCGCATCATATGTATCATATAGATACCCCCCCCCCATCTGCCAACAATTTTCACCCAGTAATGTATGAGCCACGCTTGTCGCTCTTTTACACCCAATCTTCCCACTGGATTGTCAATTGTTCATCCCCTTTTTGTTTATCTGCGTGCTTCCAATGCAAGGTCACCTTGATTTCGCACGCTTTTCTTGAGGGCTCGGGCCGTCAGCCCAGGAGACCAATCCCAACAAGAGCCTCAACGAAATGCTACCAAAGCACTTATCGATTTCGCTTAGCCTTCACTCTCTTTCACAAAGATGGATCACAAACTGATGCAGATCCACCAGACTCAACAAAGACAGATGTCGTCGCTCCAAGACTCCACCGGTACACGCTCTACACCTGATATATCTCTGGGGTTAACGCGCTTCTTGGATCTTCTTAGCTTTCCTCCGCGATTCATCAACACATGGCAAAAAGTGCTGATTGTGAACTCACCCGAGGCCGAACCTTTTTGTGGACACCTCAGGCACGGGTGGCAGTGAAACCCGTCCTGCGTTGGGCCGATCTATTCATCATGACGAGCGCGCGTCCACCGGACGTTACGTTGATGGCTCATTCGCAACTCAGTTGTGGGAGGCCGATTTCCCCATCCTCCATCAATGCCTGGGGTGTTGGGGCATGCTCACAAACGGCTATGGACATGTCGACCACCCAAGTTTCGACCAAGTAACTGATGCCGCGGTGCTCTTCAACTTTCAGGCTGACGAGAAACCCTGGGCAAAGGGTTGTACGGGTGCGGGCTCTCACTTCATCCCTGTTTTTAGGAACAACCGTGTTCATGATCTAGATGTCTTCGAAGGAATCAACCCTTCCCTCGAACAAAGAGGATCTCGCTGTAACCCCGACGTCTGACAATATCCCTCTAGCACGACAGGGCGAAACTCCAATTCGACAGAAGCCCCCGACTTTGAACTTGTTCCTGTTGTCAAGCGCCTTGGGTCGATCATCACGACATCAACAATTGATCATAAGCCTCAAGGCATGACTGAACTGCGGACTGCACTATTTTGGGACAATTTGGTGATGGATCAGCGTGCGATACTTGGGTTTTTTTCTCCTTCTTTCCGTGTGACGTATGGCACGCGTTACTGTATCAATCAGGTCTGGGCTTGGTTTGCGCCCTGCGAAACTACGAAAACAGCTCGGACCAGAGTTTGTTCGTTCGTTTGCCAATGTTTTTAGCGGCTTAGGCCGCTTTCGCCACAATTGCGCCTTTTCTCATCGAAGTACCTTGCAGCACAAGCTGCGGCTATCAGAAGTTGTTAACGGAGAACGCGCTAACAATCTGCCCACAGGACAAGTTATCATGCCATCGTCAGTTGGCAGCTCGTCGTTCAAGTCGATGTCACCCATTCCAACGTCATCCACATTCTTTTTTTCTTTCTACCCCTTGTCTCCCCCTAAGCCGCGTAGCTGTTAACTATGTTCAGCTATCTGGTTCTGTCGCAAGTAGCCAGTTATCGCTTAGTGCCATCGGTAAGCGCGCAGCAGGTCGCCCAGTGAGTTCTCACCAGCAACGGAAGGTCTCCCTTCCGGGGTCCTCAACCAGACCGGCGCTTGGGCGAAAGGTGTCTTTACCCGTATGAATATCGTTTTTTTTTTCCCTGAGTGGTTCATCAAGCCTGAGCGAACCGCGACGTCATTGACGTATCACGAACGCTCCGAGCGTCAATCAAGATTCTGAAGGACCTGACCACATGTTTTTCCATGACCACCGTCAGATCCGTTGTCTTCTTACCAACAACAACACTCCCATGTTTCAAATATAGGCTGAAGGAGGGGAAAAGAAGACTCCGTTCCAGCAATGGACATACAGTGATCGATGCCGGCTGAGTAGGGCGAAAGCGCCGCCGCGAGGAACCGTAGATTTGGTCGTTACAGGTCAAACAGGCACTCAAGCAATTAGCTCCATAGGGGCATGACATTGTTTGTAGAACGACTTTTGTTCGGGTTTCGACTCAAGACATTCCGTCGACGATTCGTGCAAAAGGAGCCGTGTTGCGCGGTCTTATGAGGGGATAAGGTACTTTAAAGTGCTGGGGGCGGGGGATTCGGCCAATCCATTGAAGATCTTCGATCTGTTCTTTTGATGTTTTATGTGTGCTCGCTCGAGCGTATGTAGCACAATGACATTTTCGAGCCTCAATCAGCGGCCGACCCTTTCGGCTGAAACTAGGAACTGGCTCGCTTGGCGGGCTGCTAGGAATAGAGAAGTTCCCAGGTCCGGTTTGGTTTACGAATGCAGATGTAGATAGCGTTTGCCCAGATCATCGACAAGCCATGCGATGGGTGTAAATAAAATAATGTCTGTTCGCGTTACATAAATACCATTCCCGTCCTTTCTCTTCATCCTCACCTCCCTCCCCCCATCCCATTCGAGGACCATTCATGACCACCTCCCCGTCACTTCCGCCTGAGCTCCTCCTCGAGATTTTCAAGCTTGCGATCCCGTACGTCCAACATCCCCCTCGCTCTTCTGATCTAGTATGTATTATCCCTCTTGTCTGTCATGAATTCAGAAACATCATCACCACCACTCCTTCTTTATGGGCCAACCTCATCATTTCCAATCCCACACTCCCCGCACTTCATTCCGCTATGTCGAGCATCGAGTCACGGACGGGCCACATCCCCTTGACATTACAAATACGGACACCCGCAGTCGAGTCCGCGACCGTTGCCTTGTTGGAGGAAGCCATGTCAGCCGCATTGGTCGGCGACTTGATCGTTCGTTACGCGAGTCGTTTCCGTTCGTTGACTCTCGACTTACCTGCCCGATTCTTCGACTTGATGCTGTTGGAAGACCGCAGCGGCAAGAGAGTCACCGAGGGGGGTTTGTTCGCATCCCACCATTTCCCCTTGCTGGAGACACTCGAGGTCAAGATGGATAGACCGAACCCAGCGTGGAGTGGCGTCTTCAATCGCCACCAGGGCGGCTTCCGAAGATGCTGCTTGGGGGGATCAGTATGGGCAAATTTGAGCGTTTTGTCCTTGACAGAATGTGTCGTTTCCGCGGATAGCGCTTACCAACTCTTGCGCTTATGCGCTGACCTTCAAGTCCTCACCCTCCATGACTTACACGTCCCCACCGACACCTGGCGTCCTCCCATGCCACTTTCTGTTCAACAACGCGAGTTCGACGACAAAAGCTTGAACATTACCCTCCTTCATCTAGAGACCTTCCACCTTCAAGTTTCCAACGACTACTACGCGCCTTTCCTCAACATTCTCACTCTCCCATCTCTCAAAACATTCCATATCGGGTCCGCATTCCGTACCTGGCTCCCAACGCCCTTCATCGACCTCCACGAACGTTCCCGCTTCTCTCTGACCGAACTTCTCATCAACATGACGTGGCGTCAATGCGACCTCAAAACGACTCTTCAAGACAACCCTTTGGTGAGATACCTTTTCCTGGGGTCGGACCACGTTCAAGCACCACTGGTGAGGGAGATCGCTGAGGGCAGGTTGATGCCTGACCTACATGTCTTCTGGTTCAAGACAGATTGTTGGGAGGAGTTCTTGACGTTGTGCGAGAGGAGGGCTACGGCGCCAGGGCAGTGTAACGGTGCTGCCCATGGGATCACTGGTATGCCTGGCGCTTCGTTGGCGATGGACAATACTTCTGGCACCTCACACTGGTGGTCGGAGTCGCAGCAGCAACGGCAACTACCCGTATCACCACTATTACCCCCCCTGGTTGTTCGCGTGGAGATGGAGGCGTTGTGGACGGAGGAGCACGTTCTTCGACTACGGACACTCTTACAACAAGCAGAAGGGAGGATCACGTTTGAGACAAACGCATTTCTCGACTGCGCGCAATGTCACACAGGTGTGCTGGACGACAACGACCCTTCATACACTACGACTATCACCACAACAAATACGCTCAGCGATCATGATGGTATTGACAGTTATGGTAGTGGTGATGGTGGTAAGTCCGATCACTGTCCACGCGGACACAGTCACCGTGTCGATCATGATCATCGTGCAACCACAACTTTGGGGACGACGACAACGATGATGGCCGCGCCTTGCCTCAGGCTGTCCTATCCTGGGATTCTGTTGTCCTGAACAAGCTTCAAACTTTCCAGCTCTTCTTTTCCCTTTCTTCCTTCACTTTTTGGGGAATCCCTCGCTCAGCACCCCCTCCCCCCCTTTTTTTCTTCTTCTATAGATATTTCGTTTTGAGGAAAAGTTGTTTCGGTTTGTGTTGTTTCAGAACTTTTATTCTTTTCCTAAGGCTCTGGTCGTCTACAGACTTTCGTCTTTCTCTTTCTCCCCTTCCTCCTTTTCTACTCCTCGCTCTCGCTCTACTTCCCCCTCCCCCTCTACTTCTCGCTCTCTTCCCTTTTCCCTTCTCTGGTTTCCTGCTCACAAAAGCACTTTAATGGGTTTTGGATATCGGACACTGGTGATACCGGGCGCGCGCTCATGTGGACGCTTAGAGGACACTCGGACATTTCAGACATTCGGACCTCGCTTGTATTGTTCTAAATCTATCGTGTATTCGTACCTCTTCCATTTCAACACCTATCTCAACAGTAGTATTTATGTATATGTAGTATTTATGTAACTTATGTATGTATGTATGTATGTGTGCTTCGTAGTATGTCGATCGCTCACTCGCTCGCGGCAGGTAGAAGTCCGCACTGGGATAGACGTTGGCTCATCGCTTTCAATGTACTCTTACAAGCTTTTTGGGGTCCTAATCAAACGCGCATTTGTTAGGATCGGACGTTTCGTTGAAAGTGATGTGTCGTGCTTCTTCTTGACCGTCACTCGCTCATGGATGTATTGGAATCTGACGGACAGATGAATTGAAAGCCTGTCCTCATTAAAATACAGGGAAAAAGGATCTACTCTATGTAAAAAAGCGAACCTCATACGAAACAACAGAGGACGGGTTGGGAACCATAGAAAGGAATGGTTTTACCCGTTCACGTTCACCCTTTAAAAGGATTACACCCGCATACCAACCCTCTCACCCCAAAGCTCGCCGCGCTCCCCAACACCAAACCTCCAACGAGGCAGAAGCTCGCGACGGTCGCAGCAACGTCTACATCGGCTTGACGCCCTTTCAGACGCGGGTTGTGTGCGAGCGAGGGAGCTGCAATCATCAACATGCTGGACGTGTACCCGTTCGAAAGGCCGAAGAACGTGAGCAGGAGGAAGAAGAGCACGTCGGAGGAGATGACCGGGCCGTCGGTGCTTGAAGTAACCGACGAGGCAGCAGCACGGAGCAGAAGACCAGGAATGGAAGTACTCGAACCAGAGCCTGGAAGGGGAAGAGCGGGTGGGGAGGGAGTCGATGGGCGTTGGATGTTACACATGAGAAAGAGGGGAATGAAGAGGGTGCGCAGGAGGGAAAGGAAAAGGAGGCGACGACGAGACCAGATACGCAGTCTTGGGAAGGAGCAGACGATACGCCCAGCGAAGTCACCGACATTGAAGAGGAAGAAATGGAGGGCGCTGAAGAGGAGAGGATGGGTAGCTGGGTTAGTTGGAGAGATAGAGGTGGTTATAGGGGGGTAGACGGCCTATGGTCATCACGAGGGAAACGTTAGTCAAAAAAAGAGATGGAATATGGCAGGACGTACGAGGGTGACGACAAACACATATGCGACGGCCACCTCGTACAACACGTTCGCCTTCGCGATTCTCCAAATCCTGCTCTTCTCGTCTTCCTCAACGACCACCAGGTCACCTTCAACAATAACCACTTGCTCAGATTCGTTGCCAACATTGCCAGCAGTAGCGGACGTGACCAACGCCCTCCTCTCCTCCTCATCGCCCACCTCAACCACACTCTTTCTTCTCCTACTTCTCTTCTTCCTCCTCACGTTATCCTCATATCCCCCAACAACAAGCCGATACGCCTCGCTCTTCACCAACCACGTATGCGCAATCGCACTCGCTCCCAAAAACACAGTCGACAACGCGAAGAATATCCTCGCAGATTTCTCCTCCGCGCTCCCATCACCCACCAGCTCCCCCATCGCCACCTTCTCCCTCGCGTCAGCGATCTGCGCAAGAGATTCATTCCACGTGCTTGCGAGCGCACTAAGAACCTGCACGCCGGATACTGCCACTGCCACGGCGGCCTGGCCGGACATCATTTGCTGTACGGCGGTGGATCCGAATAAGGAGGCGACGGCGATGACGGATGTCTGTAAGTATGCGCCTGCGGTTGCTTGGGCCATCCCGTTGATGAGCACGAAGGCGAAGAAGAGACCGGCGGAGATGTATGTGAATGTGGAGAGGGTGAGAAGGAGGGTGAGGATGGATATGAGCAGGATGGTCAGTCGGGTTTGACGAGATGGGGATGTCTGAAATGTGAGTGGGTGTTTAGGCAAGGTGAACCGAGGAGAGAGCGGTGAGAAATGACAAACGTGTTTCGTAGCCATCGTCGCATGGGCGAGAAAGAGGAAGTTTGCAGCTGTGAAAGAGGTTGTAAGGTATGAAGCGAATGAAGATCTGAGAGGTGAAGAGCTGAGGCGAGACAGGAAGAAAGGTGTTGCTGTTATCACGACTGGTCATGGCGGAGTGTCAGTGAGGGCAACGGCTCGATTACCACACCATAGTACTGACCATTCCAAGGTAGAAGAACAGAGCAACCAAGAACGAAATGAACCCAGCTAACGAGCCTCGAATCCGCCGGACTGAGGATGACTGGTTGTTCACTCATCGTCGTAGTTGCAGTCAAACCCGAAAATGGAAATTATCGCAGGGTGCCAGCAACGCTGTCATCGACGTTTATCGGCATCCCATATGTATATCGGGAATCGATTTGAAAGCGCCTTTATAACCTAGCTGTATTATATAGCTTATAACTAGGTTAAAACAACATCCTGCTTGCCCTCGACAACCTCGAGTGCAGTCAACCGTCTCCTCAACCTCTCCTCTTTCCTCTCTTTGAACTTGCCCTTTCTCTCCATACGAGCGACGTTAGCGGGGTAGCCCCATCTTCTCTTTCTCTCGGCCTCCTTTTGCCTCGCCATCTCCTCACGCCACTTCCACACTCCTTCAGCTTTTGCTTCTCGCACAGTCCGTCCTCTAAGCTCATTGAGCTCATCGGAAACAAACTTGTCCAATGCCTGTCGCTTCTGGAATTGGTATTGCTTCCACCGAGCCAATTTCTTAGCACGCGAATGAGGGTTGGCGAGTTCGCGCTGAAGGTAAACTTCCACAGGTGGTGAAGTCTCTGTGAACGATTCTGTACGGTGGTGTGGGTTGTAAAGTGCCTTCAGGTAGCTCTTTTCTTCGGGTGGGCGCGGTATGGGGCCAAGCGGAGATGGAGAGAATGTCGGTGGTTTATACGTCACTTTAGAGACAACTTCCTCGAGAGTATCGTATTGTGAGGCTATCCAAAGTGCGTAAGAAAAAAGGGGAAGTAAGATAAGAAAACAACTCACGTTCGGGAATGGGTGGCTTGTCAAATTTAGGCCACGGAATCGGGATGCGCTCCCCCTTTTGGTGAGGGACTACGGGGACGGTGCTTGTTGCGAACCTCGTCCACTCTATTCGTCTCAAGAAAGAGTTCCAGTACGGTTTGGACTGCCCAAGGCGCTGAGCAAACACTCTACGAAGCGTGACTGGGTTAACGTGAAGCTATGAGAGTAAAAAAGAATGCATACGGGACGACCTCCGCGCCGCCTTTGGCAGACGGAGAAGGAAGTTCATAGTTTCCCAGAAAGAGTTGACATCGCGAATAATGATAATTTTTGCTTGGAGGGATCTTGTCACTGTCCTCTTCACCGCTCTACAAAACGTAGTGTCAGCTCGCGAGGACCAGCAAAGGAGAAAGAAAGCACGCACATTGACAACACCTTTTACAAAAACTCTGTTGCTAATTTTGTTCACGCTCAATACCTCCCTTAGAACGTTCTCCTTGTCCCCCAGTAGTCGTATCTGATCTCCGGGTACAACGTTCCAGTACTTTATTCTATCTCTGGGACGAACTGATTTTATGCGAGGATCATGTTTGCTGGTGCGTTTTAGCCAAGAAGTAGGAAAAGGAAGGAGATGTCTGAAAGAGAGAGTATGTGGTAGTGTAGTTGTAGCTGAAGCGAGTTGAAGACGAGTGAAAGGCCTCAAAGGCATCTATAGCTTTCTGGTCAAAGGTCAAACGCGCCAGTCCGGAAGTCGACTTGCTCACTCGCCCACGCGCGGAAAGTTTACTTCGGCATTTCCCGACGGTAGCCCAAATTATACCAAGAAATTCGTGAAAATCAAATGACACCCTAAGTATAGAGGCAGGCAAGTTTTATGCTGGAAATGATATTCAAACTGGCTATTTAAGCTGGTTTTTCAGGAATAAGACTGCTCTAAATCATCCTGCGACAGTGTGGGATCCGGGCCGCCACTTAGACCGAGTTTGTAAATGTTTGGACCCGCGTCTTCGAGTTGCTCGCGACGCTGTCACGACATTGACAGCACCTGGCGTCGTCGTAAACGCTCTTACATTCTATCAGACCATCCCATCCAGCAGAATCTCTGGTGCAGGACAATTCGGAACTTTTTATCGCGAAATATCTTGTTTCGTTGACAGAAACAACCAACATATCCCTAAGTTGTACCGGTCCACACGCGCAGACACACCATAGGCAATGCCGGACACTCAGATATTCAAGGTACATCAAGCTTGTCTGCCCGCTTCTCTTATACAACTCATCATGCCCCTCGATAGGCTACTTATAGTGGGATACCCGTCTATGAGATGTAAGTCGCCTTTCAACGCGTTCCTTTTCTCTTCGTTTCAACAATCCGGGGGGGAATGTATGCATTCACGACGCCACGAACCATATTTATCATAAAATCAACTATGGTACACCATTTCAAGCTTGAACAGTGCTAACGAGCCCCATGTTTGAACCAACAGGATGTGTAAAGGCGTGGCGGTGATGCGTCGGCGCTCCGATTCCTGGCTCAACGCGACTCAAATCCTCAAAGTAGCTGGCTTCGATAAGCCACAACGGACACGTGTTTTGGAACGAGAAGTACAAAAGGGAGAACATGAGAAAGTACAAGGCGGCTATGGGAAATATCAAGGTACGCACGCGTTTCCCTTCTCAGCGTTCTATTAGTTGATCATCGGTTTCTAGGAACTTGGATTCCCCTAGAGCGGGGTCTCACACTAGCAAAACAATACAACTGCGAAATTCTTCTTCGACCTATCATCGAGTTCCAACCCGCTGCCAAAAGCCCACCTCTTGCCCCAAAACACCTCGTCACATCCACCGCATCGCGGCCCTCGCGACGTGGCGGCGCTAGTGCCAGTGCCTCTACATTTACCGCGGAACCTTCTCATCAAACTCACGCGCAAGGACATGGGGGGCATGGCCAACAGCAGCCACACCAACAGCATGGCTATGGGGCCTTGTCGAACGTCAACACGCGTTCTTCAAAGAAACACGCAGTGAACGACCTCGTCGAGGAGTCAGAGCACGATACTCTATCAGTGAGAGGATCAGAGGACGGGTCGATGACTTCGTCTCCCTCGGAAGCATCGAGCAGCTCGAGGACTCCTTCGCCGATCAGGAGCCCTGAGCCTTCCATTTATGGTGCAGGCGAGGGGGGACCTACCAATCACTATCCCCAGGTATCTCAGCCTTCCCATCGAGGAAGGAAAAACCGGTACCGTAGGGATGTGGAGGTGGTCGACGAGGGCGAATATGGAGTCGGAGATGTTAGGACGTACGGCGACCAGATCTTGGAATACTTCATTTCCGACACAAATCAGATTCCAGAGGTTCTCATCAGTCCACCAACAGACTTCGACCCCAACATGGCGATTGATGACGATGGACACACGCCTTTACACTGGGCTTGCGCAATGGGTCGCGTTCGAATCGTCAAATTGCTGCTATCGGCTGGCGCAGATGTGTTCAAGGTCAACAAAGCAGGGCAGACAGCTCTCATGCGAAGCGTCATGTTTGCTAACAACTACGACGTACGCAAATTTCCGGAACTATACGAGCTCCTCCACCGTTCGACTTTGAACATCGACAACTACAACCGCACGGTCTTCCATCACGTCGTGGATGTCGCCATGTCGAAAGGCAAAACCCATGCAGCTCGATATTACATGGAGACTATCCTTGCCCGACTCGCAGATTATCCCAAAGAGCTCGCGGACGTGATCAACTTTCAAGACGAAGATGGTGAATCGGCCCTCACTATGGCTGCGCGCTGCCGTTCCAAACGGCTCGTCAAAATCCTCATCGACCACGGCGCAGATCCAAAGTTGGTAAACAATGATGGCAAGAGCACAGAGGATTATATCCTTGAAGATGAGAGATTCCGCGCTTCTCCTGCCCCACCATCGAGCTTCCTCGCGCGAGGGGCGGGTATGTCGTTTAGGAACGCGCAAGCGGCAAACCCACCCCCCGGTGCGCCTTCTGGGTATGCGTACGCTCCTGCGAATGGCGACCGCCCACCGCTACATCATTCGGCTGCCGGTCAGCGCGCGAGCACGCGGTGTGTGAACGACGTGACGAATATGTTGGATAGCCTTGCTGCAGCGTTTGATCAGGAGTTGAGGGATAAGGAAAGGGATACGACGCAGGCGCATGCGTTGTTGGGGAATATCCAGGCGGAAATTTTAGAGAGTCAGAGGGCGGTGGGACATTTGAAAGCGCAAGCGGAGGGGTTGACGGGTATGCGTGCGAGGTTGGGAGAGATGGAGGTGGAGTTGTTGGATAAGATGGGAAGGAGGTACAGGCTTGGATGGGAGAAGTGGGTGAAGGACGAAGAGGCGAGGGAGAAGGTTATCAGGGAGGCGGCTGGAGGAGAGTTGGTGGTTACTCCGGCGACGAAAGTGTTTAGAGTTGAAGAACCAATGGAGGGAGAGGAAGCGCTTGGCGATGAGGACGCGCAAATGCAAGGTGTTGAAGGTGTTGTTGACGGGTCTGTCGCTGGAACCTCTCATGAAAAGGGGAAGGGGAGAGAAGTTGAAAGAGAGGAGGATATCTCCGACTTGATCGCATTGCACGCAGACATACCGACGGATCCTGAGGAGATAAGGAAGCAATGCGAAGCGCTGAGGGAAGACATCCTTCAACACAGGATTCGAAGAAAAGAGACTTTTGAAGAATTGGTCACTTTCCAGGCCGAAGCTGGGACTGGTGGGCGAATGAGTGAATATAGAAGATTGATTGGCGCTGGGTGTGGTGGTATCCCACCATCAGAGGTAGACCACGTCTTGGGAATGTTACTTGAGGTAGGTCCCTTCAGCACCCCCCGTTCATGAGTATTTTCTGAGTCGTCTTTCACCCACACAGACGTTAGAGTCGGAAGAACCGAGCTCGTCCTCCGTCGCTTGGACGGGGGCTAAACCCCTTTTTTCCACTGTACCCGTCAGCTAAAGAAGGAACCTGCAACAAGAGTGTGTGCGCGTCTCTGTGTATAAAAATCTCGCGAGAAGCCAGAGAGAGGTTGTATGTACCGACCTGGGTCCTATTATTTTCACCATCTTTATCTTCCCTCCCCCCTCTTGCCCGTGCTTTTCGATTCTTTTTTTGCGTGGTTTAACAGCATCTTGTAACGACAGTGTCATACTTGGTCTCCACTCGGCCCTGTATCAACTTGACTTATTTTTTTCGATACCCCCAACCGCATCTTAAATTCCTTTTTTCCCAAATGCAACTTGAATTTGGCGTGCCACAACTAGAAGGTGTCGCCGCAGCAAACCCAAAAAAGCAAAATAGAACACTTGTGGCATGTTCGGAAAATGAAAGGAAATTCTAAAGGTAGCAGTGCTTTGGGGGGTTTCCGGACAAATTTGGAGGCAAAAGTCGCAATAGGTAAGTCGTGAACGGCGTAATGGTTTAATAGCTGTGAATAAGTGATTGACGTATTGGTACATCATGACTGGGTACAGAAGAAGCTGTCGAGAAAAGCTGTGGTATGAAATGAAAGGATGATGGCTTGATATAGGGGGGGAGTGTAGTGTGAAAGATATTTGGGGAGGAGCGGTGAGGTGGAAAAAATCAAAAACAATATCAACTGGTGGGCAGTGCAGTGAAATGAAATGAATAGATCGTGAAGAGTGGGAAATCGTGAATGAAAAATACGTTTCAAAAATGGAATGCCAACTGACGGCTACCACAGATCAAATTGATAGCCAAGCAAGGAAAGGGGGGAACCTATGGAGGAAAGGGGAGGGAGAAAAGGGTAAACACAATGATCTGATGAACTGTTTCTTTTTTCTTTTACTTCTTCTCGATACTCGGAAAGGCGGGAAGGAAGGAAAGCAGCAGCAGCAGCACGACTGAGCAACGTCCTTGGCCACTCAATAGCCAGAGAAGGACATGTGGATACAGCAACGGCAGTGAGGGCAGTCATATCTCTCGACCTGGTATGGCTTAATGGGACGAGAGCATGGGCTGCCACATCCCGTATGAAATCTCTTCGAGATGGTGGAGTTCCACACGGTCCCAGGGAACAGGGATCACGTTAGCCTATGTTGTCGGAAAAGTCAGCGGAACCATGTCATGAGATGTAGCCTGTCAACCCAAAAACGGACCTGGAGATAATGGACACAAGCGCGAGATACGCGCCGGGCCAAAGTTGAAAGGCTGATGCGCCCGTCATAGCTGTCCAAAGGAATCTCGTACGTCAGAGATTGGTATCCGGCCCACTGCGAATGAACGAAAAATAATAATCTCGCTGTCAGTTTACGAAGAAGAGAGCAGATAAGGTTTTTCATTTTTAGCACTCACCCTCACGCGAAGGAGGATTCGCTTCCGGGGGTCCGCATGTAGATCGTACAACGTGTAGGCGTCGTTGCCAGAGAGTCGCACGTGCGACTGCGCTTCCGCGAGACTGATGCCGGCGGTGAAGGAACCCTTGCGTTTGAACTTGAGGTGCATGGAACCAGGGCGACGGTAGGTGTCAATCGGGGGAGGGTGTGGTGCGAAGGAGACAGTCGAGTGGCGTCTACGGCGAGGTTGGACCATCGAACCGTGGGTCATCAAAGGGGTCATGCCCAGCTGGGGGTTGTCATAGTAGGGTTCATCAATGTCGAGATCATCGTAAGCTGAGAACTTCAGTCAGCATGGTGTCGGGAAAGTAGACACAAACAACGCACTAGGACCGGTCAAACGGTGGCTGATTGGGACATTGCCGGCAGAAGGTGCGTAAATTTGATATGCCGGTTGAGGATACTAAGCCCAATGAGAAAGTTTCGAAGAGTAAAGAATAGAAGGTGCTCACGTCGCCAGCGACTGTTTGCGCCATCATCGGTTCATGGTACATCGACGGGTGTTGTTCCGGGAAAGTAAATCCGCGAGGTGTGGCAGGGTATGCCATAGAGGGTCTTCGGGACATCGAACGAGCAAAGCCATCGTACGCAGGGAAAGCCATGGTTGCCATTTGGAAGAATGGGTCGTTGAGGGGGGAGAGGGAGGAGCAATTCAAGGGAGTTTTGGTAGAAAAGCGAAGTTGCGGAGGGGTGATCTCATTCTTATAGGTTGTATGAGTGGCAACAATGAGGTTGTTTTCCATTGAGTGTGTGTACTCGGTTGGACGCCTCGAGGTTCAGATCGAGCACACATATGGGCCACATCTGAAATTGGGTGATGCATGGAGTGAAAGCGAAGATCGGGCGCTTTGGCACCAAGCTTATGGAAGTCACGAACATCATAGGGGGAACCCTGGATTCCTTACCCCCTTCGAGATGGGGAAAGAAGTTGATACACTGGATTCGAGATTCCTCTATGCCGGACACAAAGGGGAGTATGGATCAGCTTTGAGCTGTGAGCAACGTGACGACCTGAAAGGGACAGAGGTCGATTCAGTTACTATTCTGGCTTATGAGTGTCTGTATCTTTCGGAAATGAATACCGCCTGTCAAGTGGTCCATCTTGAAGCAACTCGTGTTGGGCACGCACCTCAGAGGGCTGGCCGGAAAGGGGAACATTGACCTAGCGCGGTTCAGGGTTGCGAGTCGAAACATGCCATTGTGTGCCAAATTCGTTTCAGCGCAGCGTACATATACATCAACATCGCAACAGGAGTCGGATGTGGGAGTAGTACGGGATGGAGATATTGGAACCGTTCGATACACGCAAAATGCCAGGCCTATGGTGACTCTGTGCTATGAAGACCTCTGGATGCTAGTAATTGCCGAGAGCGAAGGCTCTGTGCTGGGATGATACAGGCTGGTTCTTCGCTGATAACCAATAATGCGATTTCAAAACGTACTGCCCGATCACTGTTTGCGATGTTTAAAACCTATCAAGGCAGTTTAGGTGATTGAGCGGACTCACACGGGAGGAAGAAACCGTCATTGAATGCTGTTCCGTTTATAACCTGCACCAAAGTCATGACAGTTCTTGAGAGCGACACTGTCCGGGGTGACATCTTTTCAAGATTGAGGAGGCCGGTTTGGGGTGTTCTTTCAACGAGATTAACCAGAGGTGTAAGGTTCGGATGATCCAGCGTGTTCAAGTGCTTTGTCAAGGCTGTGTTGACATTTGGCGCGATACGAGGTGTGTGTTCGGGGTGTCATCCTGCACCTGAAGCCAGCCAAAGTCCCCAAGTAGAAAGTTAAACCGATGATGGACTGGGGAAAGGTATCGTTAAGCCCTCGCGGTTAGTGACCCCTTCGTTATCACATCTCGTGCACATCATTGAAGCCTACTGCAGTGCTTGGAGATTTCAATCAAAACGTCGAGGCGAATGTCCGAAAACTCTGTTACGAACGTGAGTATGTTTCCACGTCGAAAAAACCATCTCCCTATGGCTGACTTACAACGACTACCTGGAGCCGGCAGCCGTCAATCGCTCGAGAAGGAAGGCATGCCGTTTCACTGACCAATACGAATCAGCCAAGAAGCCTTCACCTGTTCTGCCCTGGACTCTTCTTGAGCAAAACCGTCCCTGCAGTGCGCTATATGGAGGGAGAGCTCAAGAAACCCCAGACCCACTTGTCCGAGGGGCTGAGCCTCAACGAACGTGTTTCGACGTTAACACGGGCTGTTCTGGCGTTGATAAGCTACTTCGTTTCGGATGACATTCGTTGCGTGAGGCTCGCGACCAATTAAATACCGTGATAACGCAGCCCTGTGGTGTTCTTTGGAAGTAGGAAGGAGGTAGCGTCATGCTGTCCCTAAGAATGGTCCAGAGTTTCCTGGTAAAGAGTGAGATTGTTGGGAATCTCATGAAGATTCCACGGGATCTCTGTAGCATGAAAACCCTAGGCACGACAGAGAGAATCCGGGGTGGTGGTGAGCTACGTCTCACAACATATGACGGGCCACGTTTCTCGTCAATGGATGACCGGGACGAAGTGGCAGGAGTTAACGGCGAATATCTCTCGCGAGTGCTGATCGGGGGCGAATGCGAGCCGCCTTTATAGAAAACACCCTTGGATTTTGGGCCTGGTTGTGCCTTTTCGTAAAGATGGATCTGATACGAGATGAGTGGCAGTGGGGGCGTTGTATGAAAAATTACGGCTTGAGGAAGTGCTGAGGACGGGCAATGACGCGTCGACGCCTTGAAGCGCGGACCGAATCATTTTCTCAGGTTCATATCAGCGATAGTACGCTGAGCTATATCGCTCTCACTGATGCTCAGAAAAACGTGTTCATCAGTTTGATGGTATAGAAGGAGGGTTGGTTACTCAACTGTCTTTAAGGGGTATGAGAAAACTGGTAAAGGTGTTCTCGCAAGAATTTCACCGAATTTGCAATCTCGAGGTGAACCTTCAACGAACGCAGGGCGGACTCTATGAGTTTATTTCCGGCAAGGCAAAGCAGTTTCAGAAGTTTCATTTCGTCATGGCCGTAGTCATCGTGCAACTGAAGAACCTGGGACCTAATCATAACATGAGGACCAAAGTCACCGCTGTTCGTTCAACGATCATTGATTTTGAGAGTTACTACCGAAGATAATGTTGCATACCAAGAGTCGTAGCCTACTTCCACCTCTAAAGTGTCTTCTGTTGAATTGTGCTTCAAGTGATTCGGGACACCAACGGTCCGGCTGTGTCCACATGATGAATGATGGTGGCGGACATCAGTCTGCCATGTCGAGTCTAACATTAAATCCCCTTGTAGAGTTGACATGGGAGTCAACTGGGTCCCAAGAAATAGAAGCGATGAAGTTTTAGATACGCCACCTTCCCAACGGCGAGAAACCTGACGAATACGACCTCCACTGATGCCGCAGAAGTGAAAATTGCGAGATTCGTTGGACTGTGGAAGACGCAAGTAGCCGAAATAATTTCGGCATGCGTTTGCCTCGAGGCAATCTATGTTCTGGTGCCGAGCTAGAAGGAGATGTTGTTGGAGTTCAAGTGGCTTGTACTGTAACTCAAGCTGGTTGCCAGTGGAGCCGCCACTGGCCGTGAAAGTCGTGAAAGGAACTTGAACAAACAAACCTCCGAGCTTTCCTTGCGAATCCACCATGAGTCCCACACGAGAACGCCTTCTCACTGTCGCTCAAGCTTTCTGTAGCGCATTCTCGGAAAAGAAAGACGTCGCTACCATTCTATCCTTTTTCTCAACCACCCATCAGCCCACTGCCTTTGAACATGGCGAACCGAAACTTGCCCCTTTTCTCGGGCGAGCATTCACTGGCCTACCACGCGTACAAGAGTACTTCGAGATCATTGGAAAATTGCTCACCTATACTGAAATCGTCTTCTCTGAGTTCGTCGTGGATACCGAAACGTCTCGTGTTGCTTTGACCGGAAAGGGGACGTTTACTTGGCGAGAAACTGGAGAAACCTGGTCGGAGACATTTGCCTACGTTCTGGATTTCGACCATGAAGTGAAAATCACAGAGTATCAAATCTGGGCCGACACTGGGTCCGCGTATCTAGCTCGTATCGGGAAGCTCAAGCAAATAAGAGAGGTTTGTCTCATCGCTACGTTCAATCAATTGATGTTCTGAGTATCATACAATCACAGGGGGCCGAAGGAGAGCAGCCAGCAGTGCCTCAAGATGACGGGAAACCATTAATTGAATTTTGATCTCTAGTAGGTATGTGTAATCCTGCGTATTGTCATCCATCTTAGCAATCTAGACTATTCAATATTGGTGAAATATCTCTACCCTTGGCTATACTTTGTTGAGGTTTGCTCCATAATCTCGTTTTCAAGGACCGTGTGATTTCGTCCTTTCGAAATAGGTTAAGCTGTATGGCATTTGATTCCAGCTTCCTTTTGGGTCTTGCAATGCTGTTATGCAGCAACAATGTCTTCTCGGGCGGTCAGCGGGCACGAGGCAACTCCAACCTTCCACAATGCCATCAAGAGATCAGCTACTCGAGACCACCAAGGAGTTTTTCGCCGCTCTAACTTCTAAAAAGGACTTGGATACCATTCTTGCATACTTCTCCACCTCCCACAAACCCTCCGCTATGGAGCATGGCGAATCGAAGCTTGCACCTTTCTTTGGGAAGGAGTATGTTGGGCGAGAAGGGATCAAGACTTATTTTGGAGATATCGGGGCAGCAGTGGCGTTTGAGAACCTAGAACTCTCAGAGTTCATCGTGGACAGCGAATCCGCCAAAGTTGCGGTGACTGGGAAGGCGAAGATTACGTGGTTATCCACACAAGAATCCTACTCTGAGACATTCGCCGCAGTCTTGGACTTTGACGATGAGGCCAAGATTGCACAATACCAGGTCTGGGCAGATACTGGCTCGGCGTATCTTGCAAGGACGGGCGGGCTCAAGAAATTGAAGGTAGACTTTTCCTCTACATCAGATGCAACATCTTACTGAACAAAGTTAGGGCGAAGAGGCTGCGCTGATTGATATCTAATGCTGAGTCAAGCTAGGCAAGTATGAAAAATCATTGTCTCATGCCCTGCTTCTGCAGAGCCACGACTCCTAGTACCCTGCTTTTCCTTATGCCATACAATAACACGCCTCAGACTTTCAAGTCATTTGTTTCTTAACGTCGCAAAGCTGTTATAGTTTTACAACGTTTTTCAACACGTGTTCGCGTCGCGTCCGTAATTAAGTTATTTCCAAAAACGCGACATGTCACAGGTGTGATGTTTGTTGTCGAGGTTGGTCACTAACGAGTGACTTGACCTGGTTGTCCCCACCCGTGATTACCCCCCTTCCTCGTCGTTGTCCAGTGTGCAACATGCCCGTCCTCAAAGATACCTCGCTTGTGGCTGATTCCACGATTTCTCTCTCTTCTCCGGCGTCATCTCCTCCCAAAGTACAGCGACCAACTTTCACGTATGGTCGCAAGCGACCCGTGGTAGTCGAAGAACCAGACATTTCCTTTCTGACTGCGCCTTCCAGCTCTTTGACAAAAGAATCGACATTTAAAACGGGTCCACTTGACCTCGATGAAGAGATACCACCAAGTTCCGACCCATCACGTTTCTCATCAGATCATGCTGGCGACGACGACGACGATCAGAGTCCGAGCGACGCGCCCGTCAAATTCTCTTTTGGATGGAAACAGCGCCTCAAGGAATTGGATGAGGATGAAGACATTGAAAATGTCATTCCTACATTATATCGCGCAACGCCACCAACCAAGCCCTCAACAGAACCCACTGAAGGGCCCAAGACAAGGTCCCCATCACCCGTCGCTTCGAACCAGCAGCACAACGGTGTTCAACCCTCTTTCTCTTCGCTTTCCACGCTTTCCGAGCCATTATCCTCCTCACCAGAAAAGAAGCGCCAGCAATCATCCCCAGCGATATCCCCGATCCCTGTAAAAAATCGCACGCGAATACCGAGGCGCGTGGTTGTGCACGACTCTGATTCTGATTCCCAGATGGCAGAGGGAAGCAAAGGCTCCCCATCTTCCTTGGCATCCACAGTCCAACGCGCGACTAACCCCGCCCAAACATCGACAAGTTCCGATGATGACGAAATGCCTGTGCGCGTGTCGTCGAGATCACCGCCCAAGGCAAAGGGGTCGCTTCGACATAGAAACTCAACAGGCGACCTCTTTGATTCGGCTGATGATCCTGCACCATCCGACTCCGATAAAAAAGGAAAATCGAAGGAGAAGGCGAAGCGGAAAAAGACAAAAACTAAGGTTCGTGACTACCTCTCCGCAGACAAGAAGAGACCTGAACGTGTGTGCCAGGCTCCAACGAAGAAAGATTTAGTAGAAACGGCGAAAGCGCGTGTTCGGCTGGCGGCGGAGCGCACATCTACCATTCCCCGCCCTAACACAAATTCTGAGAGATATTCCATGCCTGCGTTCTTCTCTGCATTGTAAGTGAAGGTTAAACATTCTCAGTTGATATCATCTCTCTGACAGCCAAGTGTAGACAGAAAAAGCCCCGCGAATCCGTCATACCATCATCAGATCCCATCATACCATTTTCATCTTCCCCTGCGGTCGAGACAAACCGGCGCCGTGTCAGCCTTCAACTTCCGCCTCCTACTTTCCTTCGCAGGCGTAGTTCGGCTGATGAGCTCGATGTGCCCACATCCCGAAAACTCCTCGAGGATATTCCGGCACTCAACGATTCAGACGAAGAAGTTATGCCTGAGGTTAGCGACCTCCTAGCGATGGAGCAGCGAAAGCAAGAAGAAGAGGCCAAGCTACGAAACCATGAGGCACTGAAGGAAAGGAAGCGAATGTTCCTTGCCCAGCAGAAAGCAACACTTTTGCGGGCTTCGACCAGTGATCAAGAGGACGACGATGACGATTTAGAGATTATTGACGTCGAGGACCACCCAAGTTCAATGCGGGCTGTGGTTGAAGAAGAGAGCGCTGAAAGGAAGTCGGGGAAGAAAATCGCCATGTCAGAAGGCAGAAGACGGCAGCTTATTCATGGCGGCATCAGCTTGACCAAACGACCAGATAGTGCTCCATCTCCTAAGAAATCAGTCGAGGGCAAACTGAAGAATGGGACGATGAGCCAGAAGGAGCTTGCTCAATTCATGGCACAGAAGGTGTTACAAACTAAGAACGAGTTGACGAGGCAAAAAGAGGAAGAGTGGGTTCGGAGAGGAGGCAAGGTTGCGGAGCTCACAGCGGACAAGGACAAGAGCGCGGTTGGCGACGCCCTCGATGTTTACGTTCAACAAGGCCTCGAGCGTGCTGCTAAACCCCGCAACCAGTTTGACGAGGAAGAAGACGATGATGACGACGAAGACGACAATGACTGGGCACCCGAAGGGCGAGGTTCCGGTAGCCCCTCTCCTCACACCTCTCACAAGACGGTCGATAACGCCGATGGTGACGGTGACGTTACTATGGTCAATGAAGACGATGAAGGTGTGAAAACAGATGATGAAGACCTTGAAGTCGTGAAGGTCCCTGTGCGCTCATCCAAACATGCAAACGTGGTAGAATCCGAGTCAGAGGATGACAACGACAATGAAAACACACAGGTCACCGACGTAAGATCTAGTCATTCATCCCATGCGGATAGCTAATCCTCCTCACAGAATGAGAACGGCGGGGTTTTACTGCTCGGGCTGCAGCATCGGGGTTCCCTTTCTTCATTCGAGGATCCGACAGAAGACGAAAACGATAAGGAAAACAATGATTCGCTTATGTTCGATCGCAGCGAGGACAAAGAGAACAAAGCCGTGGTGCGACACGCGTTGGGGAGCAGACCGATTCTCGGGGGCATCGTGGCCGATGAAGACCCATTTTCGTCTCCGAAAGCGGGAATCTCGGTTATTTCACCATTCACCGCTCGGCTTCAACGGATTGCTGGTTCGAGCACGTCAGGTTCTTTGGAACTTCCTTCAACACTACAACCCAGTCCATCCCTCAAACCGTTCTTTGGTGGAAAGGGCAAATCGTCTGCTCTGTCACAGTTCTCAGATGAAGAAGTGGGATCGTTCAAGCCAGCTCCATTGCAGCCGAGCTTCTCGGATCTTTTTGAATCAGGGACTGAACAGTTGAAGCCACGTCAGACTCAACGCATCCCCCTTTCATTTGCCCCCAGCTTGTCTGATCCATTCATCGAAAAGGTTGGTGTTTCATGTTCTACGTAAAAACACAGTCTGACTCTGTCCTCAGTCAACGTCTGCTTTAAGCAAGCTCCGGAAGAATGGTGGCGTCAACCTCGACTTGACACAGGAGGCCGGTCTTCAACCAGCATTCCAAGCAGGCGAAGGGCTGATTCGCAAGGCGGAGCTCATCTTTGAAAAGGAACAAGAGTACCTTATCGAGGTAGCCACTAAAAAGCCTCTTGCAAAGGCTGATTTGTATGTCAATGATGCTGGGTGCGTTTCTCTTCAGCTTCCTCGATCATCAACAGACGGAACCTCATTGTAATTTCACAACGAACAAACGTCACATAGGTTCCTCACTCAAACACGACCAGACGTTGCCAGTCCAGAAGTGTACCGCCCACTTTCACCATCACAGAAGCTGATAAGGTATGGTCGCCCCACCGGCGGCCAAGGAACACCCTCGATCCATGGCACGCCGTCCGATTCTCAATCGCCATTGCGTCGTCCGCTCCGAACGCTCTCGCTTACTGGATCTTTGGACTTTGATTCGCCTGGAGCAGCAGGAACGGGAACAGGAGTGGGAACGGCAATGACTTCGCCACGAAGACGTCGATTGGTGAAACGCATAGACTCCCCACCTCCTGGATTAGGCGGTTCGGGTTCGTTTGATTTGACGTCACCATCACGATTGACTTTGAACCCTCGGAACCGCGTGCTTGAGGAGCCGTTGAATGCTTTTGATGTTCTGGCTCGAGCGGCCAAAGCGAAAAAGGATAAACCCCATGGCAAGAAGCTCGAGAAGTCTGACTTTATCGAGGAGGAAGCTCAGGAGTCGGATGATGATGAGATGATGGGCTTTGGTTTGGGCAAGAAGGAGGATGGGGAAGAAGAAGAAGGGGAGGATTTGGATAGAACTTTGGAGACGTTGGTTGATGATGCTGAGATGACGGAGGCGGATGTTGCAGCGGATAAGGTCCACAAGTTATACCAGTGAGTGCATTTAACGTTCCGTCGGATCAGGTGTCGTGGTATTGACAATAAATATGAAGGGAACAACAGGAGGAAGAGGATCAACGTAACCAAAAACTACATGAAAATGTTGTCAATGGTCAACTCAGGCTGAGGAAAAGAGACCACGGTATCGCCATGAGCGATAGTGAGGACGAGGATGAAGACGACGAAGCGCGGCGACGGCGTCAAGGGATGCATAAACGACATCAGGCTGATCGAGATGACATTCGAGCATTGGGTGAGTGAACGAGGCAACAGATTCACCGATCAGGGGATGTTTTGATCATGTACTAATAAATTTGTTCCTCAGCCGAAAACGATGCCACCAATGCGTTCTACAGGGTCTATGAAACAGACTTGCTAGCGGATGATAGTCAAGATTTCGCGTACCTGCAGAAGTCTCAAGATCAAGACATGGCGAATGATGAGCAGGGTGGAGAGGATGAAACGCAGCTAGAGGAGTCGCAGTATGTTTCACGTGAGGAAATCGCGCGAAGAGTGCGTGCGTTGGCGTCACGGAACGAGGTTAGTCCACACTCCTCCATTGCTATCTTTGAGGATACATCACAGGATCCTTACTCGTCGTAACTACGCACAGGAAGAAGGCCGTGTGGACCTGCGTGACGTATCCTGGGTGGATAGGGAGATGTTCGATGAGGGTGACGTCCAGATCAGGGTAAAACAAGTCTCGGCAGTCCCCAGGAAAACCACGAGTGCACGGCGTTGGGACAGTGTTGACTCGGAGTTTGATGATGGTTCTCAGGTGAATTGCAAAATACGATTCTGGAGATTGGGTGACCCTGATGCTGATTGTGCGGCATCCTGTTGCAGCGTCAACCTTCCGCCGAGAGTGGTGCTCATCTTGCGAGGTTGCAATCTTGGGCGAAGGATGCAGGGGCGAGGTCTAGGAATATCGGGACGGGACGGTCTGGAGTGAGCGCTGCCGTCACTGGTCATGCGAAGCTCAAGGTTCAGAACGAAGCGGGTTCGGGGCGCGTGAAGGGGTCGAGTGCGTCTGTTACGACCAAGGAGCCTCGGAAGCTGTTGAAGAGCGCCCCAAGTGTGTTGGATGGGGTTGCAGATAGGAGTTCGCGGTTTAAATGATTGAGAAAATGGTTCGAATGTTCACTCGTTATCTTTGCTTGTTTTGTATTGTCGAGCCTCGTGCCTTTCATTGCTTTGTGTGTATCCATTGGAATTATCTAAAACGACGTAACCCATAAACTTGCTGTTGACGAGTTCATTCGATGGACAAAGACATGCGGGACCCAGTGGGACAAGTGATGTTACATTTTACAAGTCTGCTTCCCAAAAGAAGAGAGAAAAGCGGCCAAGGGGTATGGTAGAATAACAAATTGTAATAAGGGTGTGTGCGGGCAGGCGAATAATGAAAGGAAGGAGGTGCAAAGGAATTAATGTGATTGTTTGCCTCCAAATGGTTTCCCAAGACGAATCCATGAGGGTTTTGAGCGCGTGGGGGAAATGCTGTATGACCTCGCGACTTGTCGCGTCTGCGAAGAACTTCTTCGTTTTCTGCTGTTGGTTTGAATCTAAGAACCAGCTATCAGCAAAATGAAATTGAGGGTAGATAATGATAGATCACCTTATGCCTGAGGAGGATGAGTTTCGCCATATTGGCGGGGGGCCCAGATTCTCGAAATGGATTTCCTGTTCGAGTTGGGAAGAGTGAGCACAAGACACAACAACTATGAATGGGAAAAACAAGACGAACGAGAAGCTACAAGTGCCCGACCGGCTTCGTGAGCGTCAAGAGAGTCGTCAACCGCCATGATAGATAACCAAAGGGCGGGCATGAAGAAATAGACGAAGAGGAGAGTTGCTATTGAACTGAGGAAGAAAAGGGCCAACATTGTCGCGAGGGGCGGCGGAGGCAGCGCGGAGGGGCTTTGAGCCTCCACTCGACGACGAGGACGAGAGGGAGGAAAGGATGGAGGAGAAGTCGTATGAGAGGGGATTACTGCTGACTGAAATGGTTTAAGTTTGTTGAATAAATTTCTTTTGGGGGAACCGGAGTGGGGCGATCCCCGTTTATTACCTAATATTCATAACTCGGCCGCTCCTTCCGCCGGCCTCCTCCGTACTAATTGACTCTTTAACTCAACTGGAATGCTTTCTGTAGCAACAGTAGCTTCCGTGGGTCTCCTTTCAAAGGCTTTTCTCAACTCTCGATTTTGCTCAATCTCTGTCAACGGTTTACCAACTCTCCTCGAAGCTCTAAATCGCGACGACAACGGGAATGGAGTCATCACAGGTATGCACGGAGTGTGTCCATAGGAATGACCAAACGTTCAATGCAGTGACAAATCTGATGTAGTTTCGAACCACATCTCCACGTATTATTCACTTCTCCCCAGTCTCCAACAATTGTCGTTTCTGATCTTTTCGGGTTCAGGCTTGATGACCCCCTGACTTGGGGTATTCTTCCCGCTAGGTGCTACCTCAGCTCACGAACAACCAGGTGGTCACTGGGCGCGTCGGACATAATCTTCACAAACCCGTCAGTGCAGAAAATCACGCCATTCTTCCGATCATATCTGACATCGTTCAGGAAGTGTCTTTTCAACATTTTTTAGACTTGGCCAGACCCTGGAGACTTTTCGGGGGAGAGGTATATACCAGCCTGCAATTGACGCGTCAATCGCGAAATTGAATTCTGGCGCATGGGTTCGAGTCTCTTGACCTCGTCATCATTTATCATCATCATTTTCTAAACGATCGATCAGGTACACATATTCAGTGAAGGCAAGGTCAACCAGCCACGCATTTACTTCCATGATACAGCTGGAATTCCGCGTCTGCCGAGATTCAAGTGGGGAATGTAAAGTCTTGTTTTTTCTTCCCATCATCATATCACCATCAAAGCTAAATTTGGTAACCAGTGGTCGGATGTTGATGGAAACGACTCGCCCACCAACAATAATTCCCATGTGGCTTTCGGGATTCGAAGACCTGATGCCTGAAGGGCGGCCGTTCCCTTACAAATACCTTCCACGCCCAGGAGCGAAGCTAGGCGTGACCTTCGGTACCCCGATAAACGGAGAGAAACTCCAGGGATTGATTCCGCACCCTTCCCCTCCCGATCTTTTCAAGGACGA
>CEMH01203078.1:222027-242043 GCA_001179725.1 Macrocystidia cucumis | reverse complement strand
TTCGACCAAAACTCACATGGCTTTTCCCTGCCGATGAAAATATCTGGTTCCATCGTCAAGTTGCATACTCGATGGCCTTTTGGGCCATGGTCCATACAACCGCTCATTATGTTAATTTCATCAACGTTGAGCGTACTCGTTCGTGCTATCTCGTACTCTGTCCATCTAGTCTTCTAACCTTATCGTTGTAGAAATCCGCAAACAAACGGCGGTTCAAATTCACTACACTCAACCCGGAGGCATTACTGGTCACTTCATGCTCCTCATCATGGTTCTCATGTACACTACCGCTCATCACAAGATTCGCAATCAGTGCTTTGAAGCTTTCTGGTACACCCATCACCTCGCCTTCTTCTTCATGATCGGCCTCTACACGCACGCCACTGGATGTTTCGTTCGGGACTCTGTCGATCCGGATTTGACCTCCACCTTCCCCTTCTACTCGACCGAGCATTGCCTTGGCTATTTGAGCTGGAGGTTCACTATCTGGCCGGGAATCATCTATTTCGGGGAACGAGTTTACCGAGAGTATCGTGCACGCAGAGCGACTCGTCTATCCAAAGTTCTCGTCCATCCTAGCGGTTCGTCGGCCTGTCTCAGTCAAGACGGCTACTGATACTATTCTCTTTAGGTGCAATGGAACTCCGCATCATCAAACCCAGTTTCAAGTACACCGCCGGTCAATGGCTGTTCGTTCAGGTTCCTGAGCTCTCTCGCTGGCAATGGCATCCCGTAGGTTTTAGAGATGTCCTTTTACTTCAAACTTTGCTCAAATTTTGTATCTTTAGTTCACAATCACCTCTGCGCCTGAAGACCCCTATGTCTCAATCCATATCCGTCAGGTCGGCGACTTCACCCGTGGACTCGGCGAGCGTCTCGGTGTTGGCCCATCCGTCGTCGCTGCAATGACCCAGGCGGCTATGAAAGGTTCAGAGAAGGATGAGAAAGCTGGAGCCCTTGGCAGCCGTGGAGACTTTGTTGAACTGGACTCGGGCTCGGCTGCAAGGGCTTTACCATCTATCAGAATTGACGGTCCCTATGGCGCCCCGGCCGAAGATGTGTTTGATGCTGAAGTCGCCGTCCTCATCGGAGCAGGCATAGGTGAGTTTTTCGCATATTCGGAACTAACACCTGTTAAAATGTCAATCAGGTGTCACTCCCTTTGCATCAATCCTCAAACACATCTGGTACAGACAGCGAAAAGGTAACCTTGGCACCCTGCGCCGTGTCGAGTTCTTCTGGGTCTGTCGTGATGCGCCATCGTTCGGTTGGTTCCAAAGTCTGCTCCAAGAGGTCGAAGCTGCTCAAGCAGATCGTGAGTCCCCTTGATTGGATCATTATTTTGCTGCTGCTGATCGTTAATTCATGCAGCCAATTTCCTCCGCATCAATATCTACCTGACGCAAAAGATTGGAGAAGATATGTTGTGGAACATCGCAGTCAACGACGCTGGTGCAGAATACGATCCTTTGACATTACTCCGGTCTCGAACAATGTTTGGACGACCGGACTGGATGACCATCTACGGACAGATGAGACAAGCCATTGAAACTGGACAATATCTCCCCGGCAGCAGATCACAGCTGAGGACCAAAGTCGGAGTAAGCAGGCTTCTTTTTGGTTCAATGTGGTCCTTATTGACTTGCGCACAGACATATTTCTGTGGTCCCAGTGTTCTTGGCGAGTCTATCAAGAAGGCCGCTGTGCATCACACTGGGCCGACGGTCCAGTTCACATTTGCGAAGGTGAGCCATCTCTAGTCCAATTTGTTCAATGCTCCCATTTTCTAACACATACACAGGAACATTTCTGATGGGTGTGTTGGTGCTCCTGACCCTTTAGCCTGCTGCTTTGTACTTTGAGCCTATCATACAACAAAATCATGAAAACATCACTTTCTTGTTATTTACATTTCGTTCTTTTGAGTAAAACTAATTTGTTGCTTCGATACCCCCACTCATTTGCGGGCTGCAACACTAAGGATACACAAAGGCAAGAGTCTTGTATGTCAGATCGTGTCAGAGTTGAGCGTAGCGTGACATATGTCACGCGCGTTGTTCCAATAGTCCCACGTGTTGTCATTGTCAATCCTTCGACGCGTTGTTCTGTTCAAGGTCCCTTCCGCCCACCAAGCCGATGACCTCTGCCTTTGAAGCCTCCCGCTCCCGCTCTACTCATGCCGTTAACCAAGCTGCAGATCTCAAGAGACAGTTGCCACCGTCCAAGCCTTCGTCCGTAGATCTTCCAGCCTTACTTCGCGCCACCCAGGTGCTACAAGAGCAGTTCGCGAAGGATGCTCAGATTATTCCTGACCCTGGGGACCTCCTAACGTCCCGTACGTGCTCCTGCTAATCATATTATCCGTACTGACTCGTTTTTAGCTGGGAACCAGGCGTCGGCCTCGTATAGTATGTTTCGCGATGACACACGAGTTCCCTTCCAGAAGCGAAAATTTGTCGGCATCCCGGAGGGTCTGTTCCAATACTACGAAAGTATGTAGGTCGCTGAGATACATATACACGCGCTGATCTCAGCCTTCAGGCGCAAGTGTGAGCTCGCACATGGGCCTTCTTCCTGAAATCGAACGGGCATGGGTTTCAATAGACCATAAACTATTTCTTTGGGACTATATTGAAGGGTATGTGAGAGATCACAACTTCTTACCTTCGATCTTACACCTTTATAGGCAGGAAATGAGCTCCTTTGTCGACCAACCAGATGTCATCACTCATGTCGCAGTCGTGAAGCCGAGGGAGGGCGTTTTTGTAGACGAGATCACGTCCCTTCTGGTTATTTGCACCCCGGTGTCTGTTCTTCTCATTGGGTACTCATTCGCGCCAACTTCGACGCGCCGAGACCGGCCGCAGAAGGAAGTCAAGCTTTACGCGACGGACATGACCATCAAAACCGATGTCGAAATGACCTCTGTCGTTGGCACTCGCGATGGCCGAATCTTTATGTGTGGGGCTCAGGATGGAAATCTGTATGAGTTGCATTACCAAGAAAAGGAGTCCTGGTTCGGAAAGCGGGTCCAAATCATCAACCATTCTGGTGGTGGTGTGCAAAGCCTTCTACCCGTCTTTGTCACGTCCAGCCAAGAAGGTTCGCTACTCTTCTTCTTCAACAACCGTCCTACTGATATCTCGTAACGGACAGACCGGATTGTTTCCCTCATCGCCGATCCATCCAGAGACTGTTTCTATACTCTGACAGCAAAGAACAGTATCTCTCTGTACAAACCCACGACAGAAAAATCTGTTCAGCACATTCACACACTATCCAACCTTTACAAAGCTGCTCAAGACAAGGCCCCGGGCTCTCCTGCCCTGACCCCACAAAACTTCCAGATTATCAGTCTACACGTTATCAACCCTTCCGAATCGCACTCTGGGGTGCAACTTCTTGCCGTGACTGTCAACGGCGTGCGGTTGTACTTCGGCCCATCTTCCTCCTTCAGCTACGGATACAGTTCTGGACCTGGACCCTCTTCTTCTCTGCGCCCTATCCAACTAGTTCATGTCCGGCTTCCTCCTGCCAACTTGTCTCATCCAGACCACCAACCAGCTCCCCACCTCACGTCAATATCCAACTATCCAGGAGCGCAACCGGCGCAACCCACATCTCGTCCGTTTGTCGTGACAGCCCTGGACAACTCCTCCTACGCCAACGGGATGCTCATCGCCGCTCAGCCAGGTGATACGGATGGGGGTGATTTTCTTCTGTGCATGGCACCAGACTTGACCCGGATAGGGTCCCTTGGCCAATTGAACCTGGCCCAAGCGCCGTCTCAACAACAACCGACCCAATACAACTACAACTCCCCACCAGGGGTAAGCCGCCCCCCGCTGACCGAGTACGCGACATTGTTGGCAATCCCCGGTCGTACATGGGCTATGGCGAGTGTTGCGGGACCGACCACGGCGCCCTCCACAACGGTTTCGGTACCTATACCCATCAACGAGCTCGCCTATCAATTTATAGAGCCACCACAACAGTTTATGCTGTTGACAAACGTTGGGCTGACTTATCTTGCAAAACGACGGGCGATCGATTACCTTAAAGCAGCACTCGAGGAATTCCAATCTGAGGGCACCGCACAACCAATTATTGAATTCCGAGATAGGTGAGCTGCCATCAAGTTCACCTTTTTGCTCAGCTAAACAAGACGACAGCTTCGGACGGGACCAGACTTGCGCAATGCTTTTGGCGCTTGCGAGTGGGAATACGTATCTGAATTTTACGGATGGTGCACCCGACACGATCAGCATGGCGAGTCCAGACATCGTCGCGGTGGCAAAACAGGCGTTCTATGATTTTGGCGAACGCCCAATGTGGTCAGAACGCGTGACCTACGGAACAAGTACGATCTCATCCCGTCCTTGGCAGCATGTGCTCATGCTGAGCAAATAATTGTAACAGCAGATACACAGGGAACCGCCATTTTCAGTGGTCGACGACAAGGCCTGGCGATGTACTTTTCGAGGCTGGTGCGACCACTCTGGAAATCGAAGTTGACAAAACCTGGGCAAGTGCGCTTTAACGGTTACTGCATGGTATCTGATATATGGTTTTCAGGTTGCGTGAATTGGCTGTATCAGACTCGACATTGGTGACGATACAGAAGAACCTCTATGCTCTTCGGGAGTTCCTCGACAGCAACCCTCACCTGTTCCATTCGATACCCACCGAATCCAACTCGAGTCGACCTAACGCCACTGAGCAAGAGGCCTGGCGAGTGAGCACTATAAAACTCTTCAGTGCCTCTCAGACTTTGACGTTTATCAGGCAGAGCAACAATCGGTCTCAGAGTTGTTTGCTCTTCTTGGGAGAACAATCGAGGCGCTGTCTTTCGTGCTGCTTCTCAACGATTACCGCTTTGGAGACCTAATCACGCAGTGAGCCCCTTCATGTGTTTTCTTCGAGCTCCCACTTAGTGCAGCTTCAGTTGTGAGGCCAACGTTCAAAATATTCTGGCTACACAAACGTTTGAGGAACTCATTACAAGCCAAGCTGGGATGGTGACATCCCG
This sequence comes from Macrocystidia cucumis, assembly GCA_001179725.1. Classification (NCBI taxonomy): domain Eukaryota; kingdom Fungi; phylum Basidiomycota; class Agaricomycetes; order Agaricales; family Macrocystidiaceae; genus Macrocystidia; species Macrocystidia cucumis. The sequence continues at coordinate 237,014 of CEMH01203078.1, read as the reverse complement.
AGCGCTTGTGAATGTGGTTATTGACCAACAGATTGGTCAACAAATCAGTGTATGTTGATTCGGTGTTACCAACATTTGTTGTTTTCCCTTACCGTTGTGATACAGGTTGACACGATCAGTGAAGTTCTGCAACAACGATGTGGTTCTTTCTGCAGTGCCGACGATGTCATGCTTTACAAGGTGGGTATCACTTTCGTTTGGTCTCAACCTTCGTAAAAACCCCTTGTCAGGCAAAAGAGAATATCCGGAAAGCTGTTGAGACTCGGAATCCCGGAGAGCGACAAAATTGTCTGAGTGAATCTTTACGGTTCGATTACCTGCCCCCATTCACCAATCTTCAACTTCTGAACGTCGTCATTTTTCAGATTATTCTCAAAAGGGGCACGAATATTGGAATTCGATCAGTTGCGAGAAATAGTCGGCGATTACCAACAACTTCATTACGCAAAAGGCAAGCTCGTGTCTGGCTCACCACAAGAAGCAACACGACCACTGACACCACGCAGGAGCAATCGATCTCCCACTTACTTGTGCTCAGTATATGGATTCGGACAACTCGGGTCTAGAATATTGGCATGCAGGCTGCCCCCCGAATGACCACCGTTCAGCGTCATACGAAAAACGCCTGCAGTGCTACGACCTCGCAATGGATTCCCTTGCAACGTTTGAGGATCGGTGCTCCACTTCTACACCTGAAACCAAAGAAAGTATGGAGGTTGTCCGGAGTCACGCCTACGAGCTCGCATTTGCCAGCGAGGACGAAATGTTCCATTCAACACTCTATGATTGGTTGATTGGTCGGAAACTAGCTGACGATCTGTTAGAGGTCAGTCTTGCCTCCTTGCGTCACCTACGCTGGGCCTGAGCCTTAATATCCCATTTAGATGCGACCCACTTTCCTTGAAGCTCACCTCAGACGAGAACCAGTGACTGCCCAAAAATATCAACTTCTTTGGCAATTTTACGTAAAAAATGGGCAACCCCTCCGAGCCGCTGAGGTTTTGGGTGCCCTCGCAGAATCTACACAGTCAGAACAACTTTTCTCAACCAGTCGACGCATGGAAGTTGACCCTTCGTTTCAGATTTGACCTCCATCTTGACACCCGACTTGAATATCTAACACTCGCAGTCGCGAATGCAAAATCACATCCAATATCTGTTGGTGGTAGACACGAGACTGCAATTGCATTCTTGACGGATCTGGAAGAGAAGCTTGAGGTTGCTCAGGTTCAGTTTGAGATATACAATACCCTCGCCCCTCTTGTGGAACCAGAAACGGAAGCTGGGCGAGCGGTGCAACTGCTTGTAAAACGCCTCTTCACAATGTCCGAGGTATGTTGTTTCATCTGACATCGTTTACGGGTTCCCTCAACTATTCGATTAAAGCTCTATCAAGACTACGCTGTTCCTTTCGATCAACCCGTTTTGAAGTTGGTTTGCCTCCATGTATCAGAACATCGGGATGAAACCGTCGTGCGACCCATCTGGAATCAGATCTTCCAACAAAGTAAGGGCCTAACTTGGGTGGCTCTCATATGACGAGTCAACTAATATCCATACTACAGTCATCGAGGAGCACCCAGACCCATCACACGCCGCAGATGCATTGCTCTCGAAAGTTGTTCCCCTTGGCCGGCGTTTTTATCCCTCAGACAGTGCATTCCCCTTTCGTACGTCTTTCCATCGTCCTTACGGTGGCAATTGGCTTAAACCAATTAGGTTATATTGCTACCCTCCTCGTCAGATTCACCCTCGCAAACAAAGGAACCCTTGCATCAGGGTGGGCACCACGTCTGCTTCTTCAGTGTGGCATCCCCTTTGTGGAGGTTTGGGACGTTTTCCATGAGATGTATGAGTCCCAGGTATTTGATCAGATTTGCACGTTTCATCGAGGAAATTTTGACGCAATGACTCAGGTTCCCCCTTTCAACGACCAACTGAACGTCCAAGCAATTTCGTCGGATATTGCCATCTTGCTTCACGATTGGCTGGAATCTGTTCGCAAACCAGGACCATCACTCGGGAGCCGTAGTGAATTCCCCGTCGGAAGATTGGATATTGCAATTGACCAGTATCTTGCGGAGTTGGAACCAGGGCACTCAGAAACGAGAAAAATGTACGAGGACATTAAACGACAGCTACGACGAAATTGGTAGGATAAAATGATTCGAGCATGCTAGCTTGTCACAATACCCTCATGTAAAGCTCCACAATATTAAATACAAAAAAGGAGAACACATCAGGCAACCTCCAGGATGGCGTCTTCCGCTCGTGTCAACAGACGTTTTGTGAACGCTTGTGTGAGCTGGTAAACTTGGTACAACGCGCTGCGGGTAGGGTAAACACCCCTTTATACGTCAAAGGTTGATCATAACATACCGCAGTGCCCCAATGATGACCAGAACGACGATAATCAATGCCGCAATGTCCTTGGAATTATCTCGTCTCCTGTTGCCCCTGTACCGCGCTAACCAGTGGACTGGGCCAAGGACGGGTACTGTGAGGAGCATATGGACCAAGGATCCCGCACCCACGATAGGTAAGCCTAAGATGAAACGTCGAACGAAGCGCCTAACAAATCCTGCTGGCGCCTGAGAAACGGCATCAGCAGGCGATGTGTCCTCGAGGAGATCACCGCCATCCTGCACGATACGTAGGGTGGCTCGCGCAATATCCCGCACGATTTCGATGGGGGAAACGTGGAATATCGATATGTAATAAACTGTGGCAGGATTGTCCCAACCGGACATAAAGAATGTGGTCACGAAGGAAGCAAGCATCACCACAAGGGTGAACACGAGTCCTGATATGCCACCGACTACAACTATCACACGACGTAGTCAGTTTGAATTACCTCTTCTTTGAGAAGTAGAGTTAATTTTCTTACCTGGATTCGTCGCTATTCCAACTACTTTGGTGCGCGCGAAGCGGTATTTGTAATGGCATTGTGGACAAGCAAAGAATGCGCTTTGGGACGCAGAAGTGACTCTCCACCTGTGGAGGCATTTGAGGTGCACAAACTATAAAGATGTAAGTACTCTAGCACGTTGGGAAAGACGAGATTGCGCTGACGCTTATAGAACCCTTGCAAAGACATGGACGGATGAGTTTACCGAGCTCTTGCTCGGCCTCTGTTCCATCTAAACAGATTCGACACTGCTTTTCGCCTTCCTGAGTTGAGTCAGTTGGTTGGGTCATTTGAAAATCGGATGGTGGGGTAAGTAAACAAGTACGATAATGTTGAAGCTTTCAACGCAGTGGTGAGCGGTGAACAGCTTTCATTGAGGAAGTTTATCACGTGCACCTCGCGTCAAACTGCTTTCATCTCGTCACTAGAAACGGCGACCTGTCAAACGAGGAACTACTTACTCCTCAATGTCATCCAACAATGGTTCACCGAAAACCAATCTAAGAATCGTTGGCGCCGTCGCAGGCATAGGGAGTGGTACGTAGACCCTTCTCGTCCTCGAGCCAATCGCTTCATAACTCGGTTAGGTCTCACCAAGGTTTTTCATAATTCCTCGTGTTTTGGATTTACCTACACCATCTGACCCCGCGCCAACTTGCAGGTCGCAGTTGGGCACGGGCAAGTTAAGCCTTCTATATGGTAGCTCTTCCTCGGAACTAAACCGTTCACCACATTCCTGATGTCATCGTCTTTGACGCCCTTAGGTCGGCATTTCTTGCCAACTAAAGCCTCCCGCAGGTTCGATACTATCAAAACCCGGTTACAGTGCTCGCCGTCCGGCTCGTATAAGGGAGCCTTTGATGTGCTAACTAAAATCATACAAAATGAAGTAGGCCATCCTCCGTCATATGATCGCAGACAAGGAGAAACACGATCCTTGATTTAGGGGTTTACTGCGTTGTACAAAGGTGCAACTCCGCCAGCCGTGGGATGGGCCGCGATAGACTCTGTACTTCTCGGGTCCCTCCACAACTATCGTCTCTATCTCCTTCGTCATGGAATGACGGAATCCAGTCCATCCAGCAGCCAGCCTCGACTAACCATCCTTGGGCATGGCTTCGCTGGACTATTCGCCGGCCTGACAAGGCGAGTCAATCACTGGACTTTAACTCCGATTTGTGATTGAGCTGAATTAAAGTGCGATCATTGCGACACCTGTTGAACTGCTGAAAGGTATCTCAAATGTATCAGCCCCAACGGTCTCAGATAACCCATTCCTCAGTGAAGTTGCAGCTTCAGTCGCAAAGGCAAGCTCATGAGCGCGAGTTCAGAGGACCTATAGATTGCACGCGTCAAATAATTCGAACACAAGGTTTTTTCGGCATGTGGTCAGGGTTTACTGGTAGTCTTGCGTTCAGGAGCAACTTCTTCTGGATGTTTGCGTCTTTCGAAGTCCGTGAAGTCCATTTCCATGTCTGAAACAGATTAATCGGCATTCCAGGTACTAATGCGGGGATTGTCGCGATTGGTGGGGACACCATATGAGGTTCGCCTCGATTTTCTCGTTTCTTCGAGAATATACCCTTGAGTCTGATCCCTTCACCTCATAGATAAGCACAGGTTCCGCAAACTTTGTCTCTGGAGGCCTTGCTTCCTTTGTGTTCTGGATCATGGCTATACCTTCAGATAACGTCAAGAAGTGTGTCGCAACCTCCCCGTTCTTTGGTTCGGGATGCATAGTGCTTACGAGTTCGACAGCCGAATGATGGCGTACCCTTACCCGTTACCTTATCGATCCCTCGCCGAACCCTGTGAGCACCGGCTGACGTTGACAAGACCCTCCATCGCTCTCGTTGCACGCCGCATATATTCCATTGACGGCCTTCCCGGATTTTTCCGCGGCCTGGGACCTTGTCTTTTACGTGCATTTCCGGTGAACGCATGCGCTTTCTTCGTGTACGAAGGATCAATGAGACTTATGGGTGCTGAAAAGGTCACTGATAGTCAAACGCACCCTTCCGTAGGGCTCCATACTGATCTCATGTCGCAACAGACACGTCATTAGACCTGGCTCGAAAAGCCTGAATCTCGGTTACTTGTTGAGCAACCAACTCCCGCGCAAACGATCTAGATTTTATGTTTGTTTTGGTCAACACTGCCCTGGGAATAGAAAGCGTCGACCGTTCGATTGATACAGTGGATAGAGCCATGAAGGGACCAATCTTCGACAGGGGGAAAAATATTACGCTGATATGATACATGTGGTAGAATTACTGGATGTTAACTCAGGATCGTAAGGTACCAAAAAACACCGACTTCGAAGCCAAAAACGTTCACTTTCTTTAGTCCGAGTAATGTTAGAAAATCCTCAACAGGAATGGGCACGGCCGATCATCAAACGTAGCACCGAGAAAACGTGCTGGGAGGCAAGGTTGAGGGCCAGTTTCCCTTTGCGATTGCTTCCTCCCATTCTTGAGCCCCTGAGCGATAAAGATCCAACGCCGCACGAGCATTCTCAACCTGTGTCACGACAATCTTTCAGCGTCACGTTCGTAAAACCAAGGTAGCGTTACCGACAGGGTGCTGTTGACCTTCCTGGCAACGCCTCTTCAGCAGTTGCCAAACCAAAGTTTGTAGGCCGATCACTTGATGCGGTGAGCTCAGTGTATTCCTGAACGGCTAGAAGCGGAGAATCAAGACCTGTCGACGTCAACGAGAGGGATGTGCGTACTTGATAGAGCGCAACGTCTCTTGTGTACACGGCAGGGTGTGGGATCCCGAGAACTGTTGATGGAGTTAGATAGCTGAGCGGCCGCTATGGGGGCACTAACCTGAGAGGTCGTTCCAAGTGCTGTGCCCAACGAGATATTTGCCGTTGATCAGGTTCGCAACGCATTGCTGAACTACAATGAAGCTCAATGCGTCGTCTTATCACATAAGACGTCAGCGTTTCGGGAAGGTAGCTTGTCAAAATAAATAAATTCAAAAAACCTGAATTTAAATTTTCGGAGGTAACGCCTGTGGTCGTTGTGCGATAATCCGTAACCTGAAGGGGGTGATGAGAAACGAGTGAAAAAAAATGGGGCGGATGAAGGTCGCTTACGGGCATCGTCGGGATCACGTAACGGTCGAAAATGACTGAGCCATGATAGTCCACGAGAGCCACACGACTGTAAGAGAGGGTTTAAGCGCGTTGTACGACGACAACGGGATAAAAGGAGATGCACTAACGCTACCATCGAAGTTGTTCCTCCGGGGCCTACGCCTACGTTAGTGCATGAGAGGGCTATAAACTGGTCGGGTGTGGGCAAGGGGGCCATGAGAAAGGTGTTAAGAAATACAATTTGTGAGGAGCTGGGGGTGATTGGGTCGCATCAAAAAACTCGAGTGCTTTTGAACGCTGTCAAGGCCAAATATCTCCCAATGCGTCATGGGGAGCGAGGCAAGAAAGATATGTGACAGTTGAAGAGACAAAATAAATGGAGGGAAAATAGTTGCCGTCATCCTTGTGTCGGTTAGTGCAAGGGTAGAGAGAGACTGACGTTGGTAAGATGACATATTTTGAATCCTGGCAATGACGCTTCACGAAAAAAATAAATTCAAGGCCAGCAAAGAGTGACAGATACAAAGAGAAGACCCCCTGCAGCCAGTAGGTCATCTGTAAATCGAGATGGCGAAGCAGATCACCCGGTGCAATCGCGCGTATCTGAGCCAAATCGTCCTAGACGACGTCACGCCAACGAATTTGGTGCAGAGGTAGCCAAATGGTCATTGGATCCGGATGGAAGGTAATTAGGAAGATCCAGGGAGGTTATGACAATCTCGACTTTGGCAGCAGTGTTTGTCGATCAGATTTAGGAAACAGACCCTCTGCATAGACACAAATGATCGCAAGAGTCGAATGGGAATGGATCACGATGGGAGCGGGGACCTCGTCAAGCGGCGTTGGTAGAAGAACACAGGGAAAAAAAACATAGTTGAAGTTGTACTTTGTACGAAAGGCCGATAGAAACCTAAACCGATCACGGTCACGACGGTGAGCGATGTGTGTTTGCTTGCATAACGATGACAAAACAAGTGGCGTACCCAAGGATCCTATTTCCTTCCGACAAAGGAATACTCAAACCAGATGGAGATAATTAGTCAAGAGATGTCAACCTGAGAAAGAAGGTAACGCGGAAGGACGCAGATCGTTTTGGCACCGAACTTCATGGTCGATCGAGCGGTGAATTGATGTCTGATGAACTCAACCTGACTTGACGCTAAGCGCCAAATTCTTCGTCAACCATACGCATAGAAAGCTAGCGAAAACGTAAACGCGTAAAATGCCGTCCAGCGCTTTGCTGCGTGCTTCATTCAGTCCATGTGCTGCGACACGAATGATCCCATCGCCTTGGGCGGTCTTTGAAATGAATCAGCCCCTTCGATTATTAGGTTACTGCCTGCTTTAACTTCCTACGAGATCTTCGTGCACGAAGCAATGCCCACAGCCTCGCCTCTCTGCCCTTTCCGGCAACCAAAGGCTTCCGGTTGGAGTACTCCAAAATGACCTTTTCCCCCACCACTTGGCGCTCAAGCTGTGATGCTCGACGTTTGCCCATCAACTGCATCTCACGGTTCAGTAGCTGATCCACAATGTCCGTCCTGCCTTCCTTCAATGCAAGGCTAGCCACCCGCCGCCGGACGCGGCTGTCTTCGAATCGGTTGCCCCACCGCTTGGTAAAATCCTCCAGAGTCGCAAAGGCCATCGTCCCGCAGCGTTTCGCACCTTTAAGATGCGCAAGCAATAAGAACAACGTCTTCGCATTCGGAGTCAGTGCAGGATGCAATTCCGTCAAGTCTATCAGAGTTTTGCGCGAGTGTTGAAAAGGGCTCAAGCCCTTTTTCACTCTCGAGGTTCCAAAGGAGACGATGGCATGAATATACTGCAGGCAGTCAGACATGATTTGCGGCGAGATAACTGTGGGCAATTCGGAGGCATGACGTATCGCCAAGGATACTGCTCCTGCAACTCGTCCAGATTTGAGTAGAAGCTTTATCCACATGGAAACCGCGCGGGTTTTGAGCAGGAGGGGATCCGATCTTGAATATGAAGTTTGAAGGACGGGACGGAGGCGAGACAGATGACTGTCGAACATGACGTCGTTTGTTGTGGTTTCCTTGGGCGAATCTGCGTGGTCCAATTCCAAGGGGCCGTCGACAACGTGAATCGTACCCCGTTTCGGTGTGCTGAGCAATTCAAGCCATGCGGGATGCATCATGTCCTGGAGTTGAGCGGAGGAAGTGGAATTAATTAGGTTCCAGGCATCTTCCCAGCGACCGGTAGAGACCAGGAAGCGCACATAAAGTCTATGTGTAACACGCATTCTCGGGATGTTGTCAGCATGCATGGCTTTGAATAGCCAATCCACTGTGCCAAACATGTGATGTCGAAGCCCTTCGCGTATGAGCAGATTATATGACCGGGCATTGCGGAGTTTGGGATAAAGGTCGTGATAGTCGACCAATGCGGGGAATGAGGGGATAGCGATGGCTGTGGGTGATATTATTCGTAGCAGATTGCGATACAGTGAATTGCGGGTTTGGGGAATTGGAAGTGGTGGTAGCGATGGTTGTCTGAACTGGGGCCTGGGTGGTATGAGGGTCTTGGGAACGGTTGAATCCTCCCAGTACCGCATCGAGTTCTGCTCGTCATTTTCGTGAGAATCACAGTCGACGCCCGAACGACGGCTTGGGATGTCGTCCGCGAGAACGGTCCGGTATACGTAGGTTGCGTCGGGATCAGTCAATTGGGAAGGCTCGACGTTCCTTCTAGTTTTGGTTGAGGAATTGTTCTTCGGATGAGATCGGCGGGAAAAATGCGCTGGCGGTATATGTAGTTTGGACGGAGAGAGCACGAAAGTAGAGCTGTTGAAATGAGTATCAGTACGCAGCCAGTTTCTATCAAATTCGTAAAGAAAAACGCGCCATGAAGCAGGTGATTGAGAGGCCTCTGGTGACGAAGAGGAAGGTGGTGACGGTAGTGTAAAGCTGGCGCGAAAAGTATGAATTTTGGAGATATGAGATGTACGACGTGTCCACGCGCTGCTAGCAGCATTGTAGAGTATTGCTGATAGATTGAGGGACGGAGAGGAGTGAAGAGTCAAAACCGCCCGCTGGTGCATGCATTACGCGCTTTCAAGAAAGGAAAATTCACCAAAAAAAATTGAAAATTGAAAAAAAAACTGGTTTGATGTTGTGGACCTTTGGATACAAACAAAGGGACTTATCCATTACGTACAAAAGAAAGTTAATTACGTATTTGGATAACCCATCCGTCCGACAAGCCACCCAACTTTCCCAACCCACCGATCTCTCACCATTCTCATCATCTCTGCTCCTTCAAACAATTTGGCATTCGCGAGTTCATCCAGCCCTCGCTCCCAGCTACCAACAGTTTCACTTCCAAACATTCGACCTTCATTATTCACGAGACTGTCAACTCGGTCGACCCATGCTTTCCATTCATCTGATAGCCGAGGTAGAAGTAGTGGTGCGAGCGAAGTTTGGGTTAGTGATGGTTGCGAAAGGAAGTGATTGGTGACGGTGGACAGAAAAAGAAATGTTTCTGATGGGTGAGATTTGTCCTTGTGGATCGACTGAAGCCGCTGAGAATGCGGCTGCGAAGACGGTGTCCTCCCATCATTACTTGCTGTATGCGGCTCAGAAGATAGCGGGAGGTAGGAGAAGTAGGGAAGATACGAGTTGCAGGTCGCAACGAACTCCATTATGTGTGGTCGCAGCCTCGATAGGATATACGAGTCACGCATGCCACCATTTTGGGAGGTGCCGGCCTGACTGTGCCCGAAATCATTGTGTGTTGTGGGTGTGGAACGCCCAAAGCCAAAGTTAGGAGTAAATCCTTGGGGGTTCGTGGAGGAAACACTGGAATAAGGGTAAGCGTCACGGAGTTGCTTGGCAGCTTGGCCGAGTGCATGAATGGCAGTGTCCAACGTCGGTCGCGGTATTAACGGCAGTATGAGAGACTTCAAGGAAGGTTGGGCAGTAAGCAGTGAGTTCAGTAGTGGAAGAAGGGATTGAGGTGGCAGACTGGCTATATTTTATTCAGTCTTTCATAATAGCACCAGGGAATTGAGAAAGACGAACCAAGCAGCATTCCGACGTCGACATCATCACTATCGTCATGGTCGTTAGGTGTTTTATTCTCTTTCAGGCTACTGCCCTTATGTCCAACCTCAGACGTTGGTGATACACGGGCTCGTTTGGGTGCTGCACGTTTTGGTCTTTCTGGTGTCGGGCTTCGGTCCATTGAGGCATCTCTCGGTCCTTCGCTTCTCCCGTCGACATCATCGTCGCCGTCGAGTCTCCGCTTTTGAACACGGATTTGTGAAGGGGAGTAGTTGCCGGAAGATACCAATGGTTGCAATGCGGCGTGATTGTTGGCAAGCGTGGTGGCAGAAGCAGATGGCCACGCCGTCGGCGCGAGGGAGGAGGAAGAACCTGTGAGTGCAAAACCAAAACCAAAGGGAGATGGAGAATGGGCAACTGGACGAGGATGGAAGTCAATGTGTGGTTGAAGGACGTTTGCCATGATGATGAAAGTGGAAGAAGAGGAGGATAGGTCTAAGCCACAAAAGAGAGAGTCATGCGTAATTATACCATCACTCAAGTCACCTCCTACCACATCACACATGACCGGCCCTAATACCGAACTCTCAAATAGTAAGAAATTTTTATCATCTTTTTCATCCCTTGTTCCCTTCCACAACTTCGTAAGTCTTTGTACTTTTTCCTTTCTTTCAGTGACGAGAAAAAACGAATCGCTACTTCGAAGACGTTACAACGGCTAATGAACTTTATTCTTTATACCCAAATTTCTGAGCATTTCCACACCGTTGATCAAATTTGTGTACTCATTTTCTTCTCTCAACAGGTCAACATGTTCTTCAAGTAATCTGGGTAAGTTTAACGTCTATTTCGTTCTTTCCAGTGATGAATAAAATAGAAGTCAAGCCCTGATCTCGTCTTACGGACGAGCGTTGATGATTTATCATGCTAATGCTGAGACCCATCCGCGTCTTTCCGATCCTCGCCGTTGAATCTATACTGACTCTCCACCTCCCCTTCAGGTGTTTGCATATCCTTTTCACAAGTATTATTTATATCCATGTATCTAGTGAAAAGCACTAAAACTAAGCCATTTCATGGCTCGTGTGTGCAGCAGTAAAGACTGGCCGATATTAAGTTGGGGTATCGTGACTACATCGCCAATCAGGTCTACGCAGATTTTGGCCAGATCAGATTGCAAACCCATAACACCCCAAAAATCAGTGCCAGCCGCATTGGTAACGTAAAACTCCAATCAGCCACGTTGAAAGCAAGATTCTTGACGAAGGGGTTGGTGTTGGGGGGCGAGGCCTCGTTCACCGAAGCACCATGTTCCAACGTTGTGGAATCAGCTTGCATCAAGGCAATCGATTCCTCTTCGCGTTGAGCACCAAACGACACGGGGTTGATACGCTGATTAGTGGTGGGCAAAGGCGCGAGGGTGATTCCAGTGTTGCAGATTTGGTTTGTAAGTTGGCCGGTAACTTGAGCAACTAGGTGGGATATGTAGATGAAGATGAGGGTCGAGATGAGAAAGTTGATTGGTCGAAGTCGAGTGGTAGGGATGAGTAACAAAACACCCTTCGTGTCGCCCGCCAACCAGATATGATATTGTAAGATGAACGTTTCCAAGGAACATTTCCCAATGAAAGCGAAAGCACGGGAGTGGAGGGATCGTAGTCTGGGTGTGCAATTTCTAAGTATCGCAAAAGCCATGACGGGGAGTGGCGAGATGTATGGGTGCCACACGTTGTAGGTGAATTTTGAAGCCTGGCCGAGTTCGAACGCGAAGAACCAGACGATGATTGCGAAAGATACGACGGTCGCAATCTTGACCGCAGACAACCATTGGGGGTGAGAGGTAATACTGGCCTTTTGCATCCTCATGACCACAAGTGCGGTCAACATCCCAGCGTAAACGACCCATAGATCTAGTTTGAACCGGAATGCCCACTCCCGAGCGGACCATTCTATTCCGAAAACTCGACGAAAACCCTGGAACAGCCATTCCAAGGGCCAAGGTTCACTCATAAACCATGTTACGAGGCCGCAAGATATTGCAATCTTGACCAACAGGACGACCACACGATCGTTGTGACGAGAGGCAACCGCCATGGTGGCGTAGATGATCAAAAACCAGAGGGACACGAGCGGTGCGAAATAGTAGGAAATGTAGTCGGTGTTCATGACGTAGGCCAACACAACCGTCAACAGATTCAATCGAACGAGGACCTACACGAGAATAGCCGGATGAGGTGGATTCACAACAAAAAGTTTGATCAAGGGCTCACCTGGGCGACGCGAAGGAAACCGAAATCCGCCTTTCGGACATAAAACATGGTATGACCATAGCCGGTCATAAACAGATATGCCGCGACGAGCACTCGAATAGGATTATAGATTCCCGATACCTTGGACGCCCCGAGGTAATGGTATATCAAGATCGCAACTAGTTGATGGTTCAAATGGATGAACCGAGAGACCCGGAGAGCACTTACTTTGCATCCAACCCTTCCACTCGTCAGTTTGGTCCCGGTTCAGAAAACCAAGGTCCTTGTCCGCTTGTTTCACGGTCGCCACGCCGATGGCCAGAGCAACGACATTGAGAAATGCAAAGGTTATGGGATCAAAGTATTTGTGTTCTTTTATCCAGAGATTGCTTCTGTCCGCGATGAAAACAAAAAGAAGGACCGCGCCTAAAAGCAAATGTGGCCTTGTCTCCTCTGCGACTGCGTTGTGAAATCGACGACCTAAGATTCATCAGTACCAGTACGCGATTTGAGCGACGAGGTGGCCCTCACCATGGAGACCAATTAGACCCAGTATGGGGAAGAACGCGAGAAAAGCAAGTTGAGGAAACGAAGGCCATGGATAATGAAAGCAACACGTTTTGCTTAGTGGAAACCTTTTCGGCGCGAGATCATTGCAGTGCAAGTTGAGCAAGATGTTCGCTTGCGCACGTACCAATGAGTCTGCGTAATGTAAACCATCCTCAGTTAATGAAGCATCAAGCATGTCGTTGAAAACTTCGAGCAAACGAATGGGTCGATGGTGTTGTAGAGTCAGTGCCAAGGTTGCAACGCGATGGTGGAGGTCCGCGTTCATCGCGTCAACGTCGGAAACGTGCATTGACGCAGCACGTTTGGATTCAAGTTTTGAAGGAACCACTTGACCCACAGGGAGGACGTAGATGCCCTCCGGAAGGTCGTCGCGGCTGCGTTGCAACGTGTCAAGGACATGTCCAATATTAGCCTCCCAGGCCGGGAGGCCACCTGATTCGTTTACGTATCGAAGGTACCAAAGACCAGAGCCGAGAACGAGGAGACCTGGGTGTCGCGGTGAAGTGTTGGGGGAGTGGTGGCTCGGTGATGGAAGGGCGTGCACATTTGTAGTATTCAAGAAAGGATCCCAGAAAAAAGAAAGCTGAGCTCCATTTTCGGTTATGAGAGAATGATTAGCGTGTTTTGAATCGGGGTTAAGAGGTGCAGTCGGCAATTTGGGATCGATGAGGTGAGCCAGCTGGAAGAATAGTTTTCGAGTAAGAGAGTCGCCAACGAATGTCAGGCTGGCGGAAGTTAAGCAAGCAGAGCTATCCGCAGGTGTGTATGCATGAAGCATGCAACCTGTGATGATCTCATGAGAAACGGATGTTGGCAATTACGGACGTTACAGACCGTCCGGCTGCCAAGTTTTAAATGAATTATCCAACCAACTGCCCGAGCTCGCCACGGAAGAACAATGAGAGTTATCCAGGTCTGGAAGAGTCAATCAGCATCAAATGTACGAATAGTTTGCCACCATACCCACCATAAAATACTGATCGACCAATGCCAATTAGGATGCTTGAGGCTAACGAGAAGACGGTAAGATGGTGCCAAGAAATGTGGAGAGCATATTTGGTATTGCGAGGAGAAGACATCCGTCAGAGAATAAAAAGTAGGATTCGCGATGAGCTATGCATTCGAGAGAGAAGAATGCCGAGTCTTTGCGGGTCGATGACTTTCAAAGCACAGCGTATAATTATGTAAGATATGATATTAAAATGAAGACACCGTCGTTGAATGAGTATTTGAACAAAAATGGTTTGGTTAATAGTGACAACAAGCAACTATCATGATCAATCATTCTGTACAGTCCTTGTCAGTCCATGCAAAGTACCCCTAGACGCTCGTGGTAGTCAAGCCTGGAGGAAGCAAAATGTCAGTCCAACACATCTCCCAACACAAAAGGGTCTACAAACCCGTGCTGTAAGAGCGATGTCATCAGTTTAGGAGGCGAAAATGGATGATGACAGAGATACGCACCCCTTGCAATGATTATTGGACGCTGTCGGGAAACAAGAAAGATAACGGCAACCCGAACATGCTATGCGGAGGTGAGAAAAAATGAGGGATGAAGAGAAACCTTCACATACCAGCGTATGGATCAGAAGTATAGAAGTTCCGGATTAAGAGAACGAACAGTATCACCGTAAGGGGTATCGCAACCAAACGGAAACACCACATTATCAACCGGTGGCGTTTTGTGACGCTGATGACGGGGTAGAACGTGGTTCCGACGAGAAGGCCCATCAAGAATCCACCAAGATGAGCTGCGTTGGGTGTTAAAAAACCAAGCCCTCCTGTGTGTTGTTTCACGAACCGAAATTATCCACGTCTACAGCCTCGGAGGTCAAAGGTAAATCTCTAAATTTGCACAAATATCACTCACATGGGATATATCCTATCGCCACACCAATTGCAAGTTCAATGGTCATGAAAATCAGCTATTATGGACTGTGAACCCGTGTATCTGATTGAAATGTGATGCCGGCGAACCTTTCGGACTGGTCTATATTGATACTTCCAATGTGCAAAAAGATCGACCCATGTCACCTGTTTGATGACGATCACATCAAGATTCAGGACAATGAATCAATCCATCGACAAGAACTCACAGCAACTGTGCCAAAAATAGCACCACTCGCACCCAC
>CEMH01203078.1:166289-221830 GCA_001179725.1 Macrocystidia cucumis | reverse complement strand
GTGTTGACTGACCTGTGCCGACAGCGTGAGCTGGGCAAACATGTTCAGAAGTATGTGTATAATCCCAGCGTGGAGAAAGATCGGAGTGATGAATCTGCTTCCATATATCAGATTTGTTGGGATAGGGTGTCAAAAGGACTACCTGAACCACTGATCTGGATTTTTTCCATGGAAACCTGTGATGGAAGCGTTAGAAGATCAGGACTAATATCTAAAGTAGTTCGTGCTTGCCTCCGAAACCACACACAGTCTCTAATGAGCAAATCGAGGTTGGAGGATTGGCTGTATTATTCAGGCCTATCACGGGTCGTTAAGGCCAAAAAGGTCAAGAAGCATTGAAGCCAGAACGCACAACTGAGTTGTGTTGAAGGGGGCACCGCGTCAACGAGTTTCATGCAAGGCGGAAAGCGTGCACCGAGGTTGATGAGTGCGCTTGACGATGGACCGAGCATGGGATTTACAACAGGCTTGACAAGCACTTCAGCATCAGGATGGAAGGTCTTTGCACAGGAAACATACCTTAAACGACAGAGGACTGCCCTGCGCCTTATTATTCACGACAAGCTCGTTTATAAACACACCCGCCATGACCGCAGTCAAGAGATAGACTGAACGGTGAAAAGACTTGAGACAACAGTGGAGCAGTGGACAGTAGGGATGCTCACCAACAACCGGATATCTTTGTCTGCCAATTCCACGTTTCTTATCCTCTATTCTCTGCTCTATTGGGTATTTGCCTGCAGCTAGAAATTTGGCGAATCCTTTTGGTGGAGCGGATGATCTCTTTGCGTCAGCCTCCGTAAAGGGCTCCGAGTATTCTGAGAGTTGGCGGCACCTTCAGTCCGAAAATTGTACAGCGGACGAAGGTTGAATACTAACCGAGGTCCTCGTAATGCCCAGCCCGGCCAGCATTCTGCACCAAGGAAACGTCGTCTGGTTGTCCATAATTCTGATGGTAAGTATCCGCATAGGGTTCTTTTGGTGGGGAATGGTCGTTGTGGTCGTTGTAATAGCTATCAGCTTCTCCGCGTGATTTGTCGACGGGTTTTTGGCCATTGTCGTAGTATTGAGATGAAAGGTCCTTCACATGGGAAGGTTCGTTCGGAGAATCAGGAGTAAAGCGTCCAGCCATGATGTGCAATGGTTCGAACGCTTAGTGGGGTCGAGAGTTAAATGAGATATGGAAGCGGGGTGGAGTGAGCGGTGTGGTAAGAAATGAAGGGTTGCAACTGCGCTTGATGCACTGCCCTAAACCAATGATGCACGAGTTGCCATACACCAAGGACATCTCCCGCTGATCGCGGCCTTGGCAATTGCTAGATTTCACAATTCAACTTTGTAAACCACAAAAGGTCTGGATAAAGTGTAGAGTAATGATACAAGCTCTCTGAAGTACTGATCATCCTCGTGGTGTCACGGTAGCGATTGTGCGTTTATGAGTTACTCTACAGGCGTAACATCGCCACCATGGCTTGCACGACCTTTTCTTCCAGACGGTTGTCTTGTCAAAGGTGTAATCCGCAGCTCTTGAGCGCCCAAATCAGTCACTCCATCCGTAATCACTTCAGGGGCACGCGTTTCCACATCCTCTGTATCCTCAAGGTCGAAGGCAGTCCGCCATCGGGACACAGGTCGAACTCCGTCCACCCACTGTAGAATCTCTGCTCCAACTTCGCGAACCTTTTCATTTCGAACTCTCCACCGCATCTGCTGAATTTGATTTCGATGCAGACTCTCATTCGAAGTCCCTGAAAAGTGGTCGTCACGAGGATCATCGCCAAGCAAACTTGGGGGGAGCGCATCTTTGGCAGGGAATGCGGCAAGCATGTGCGGATCTGAAGGGAAGAGGAGTGGCAACATATGCCTCGAATCAAGCAGTTCGCCAAGGGCCTGTGGCGGTTTCAAAGGTTCCCAGTGCGTGAGAGCCTCGGCCTTGAAGAGGATATCGATGCTGTGTCGCTGGTTTTGCTCACGAGTGGGGATGGTTGGTACTTCGGGCAACGACTCTGACACAGAACTCTCATCCGCGAAAGAGAACTCGCTCCCGTCCCGATCACGTTCAACGATCTGGGTGCAAAGTCGGCGAAAGTCTTGGCTGCAAGTCAAAAAAAGGATTGACAAACCTCTTTCCGCAGAGCTTCGACGCCCACCTTTACTCGATGTCTTTCCCAATCCCTCTGAAGTTGAGTTAGATATTGGACGCATTCGTCGGTCATCTTTCCCTCATTGACTTCATATTTATAATCCCGAACGGCGCGGCGCATCTGTTGCTGACATGAACAAAAAACAACCAACAAGAAAGCAAATGAAGTACCTGAAGAGGGTTAATACTCTTCATGCCTTGGATAGTCGCAACGAGGTCGGAAAATTCAGTAATTGCGGATAGGCACTAGACGAGGTCAAGCTCGTGCACGGAAACCATCACGTCTCAAGTACACACCTGCAACCAGTTGAGAAGATCTTTGACAGGTAGAAGATGCAGCTGAATGCCTCGCGGTAGCTTCATGTCGTGGACCCAAGTATCAAGAACGGTCAAATTTTGGCTAATTTGTGCTGCTCTAGATCTGTTCATCAGGATACCAGTCAGATACTTCACTAATGACGCAAATATATACCCTACCGACAGAGATACTTTTTGCGAGTAATGATTCTGTTGAAAATCTCACCTGCAAGAGGTTGAGCTCCAACATTGCGAACAGTCCACGTCACTCACACGAAGTCCAATACATCACTTGCGACCACATCTGAGTGATCAGAACGGGATTGATATTCGACAACACCAGCAATGCATGCAAAGCTGTAAGGAATGACGAAAAGTCAACAGGGGAAGGCTGAGTTGGGTTGTCAGAGAAAAGCAGAGTAAGAGGGGTCCGTAGGGTGTTTGGGGTGGAACGGCCAAGCGTTTGCCTCAGCGATGCAAAGTTACGAGAAGCGGAAGACGAGACAGTCGCCTGGCTCATGGATGGCGACAGTGGTCGATTAGGACTAGGCGGTGATGACGGGGTAGAAGCTCGAAAGGGAGTCGCTTTCCGCTTTCCAGAAAATGGGCGAAGAAATGACCAATCAGACTCAAACTGCACAGAATCTAAGTCCAAAGCGGAAGAGTGATCAAGGAGAGCAGCGTTGAGAATCTGATCAATCTTGCGTTCAGCGAAGCGGATGATAAAAACTGTGACAATGAATGACTTTCATCTCAAAAAAACCATAGGCAAAACATACCAAAGACAGAGTTTATAACTTCTTCGATGAGGTCAAAAGAGCCAAGCATTTCGCAGGCCTCGCGAATCGCTTGGTCGCATTGGAGTAGATGGAGCCAGATGGTAGTGTTATACAACCAGAAGACCAGGCACGTCACATCGTCAGCGTGGTTCTGGATTGTCTAGATGAATTTTAATCTTGGAAGGAACGGACAGCCTCACAAAGAATGTTTCCTCAATGACATCCGTCGCACCAATTATCAAATCTTCTAACCAGGTGTGATCGCAGGTCAAGCAAGCAAACCTCGCCAGCATATACAGAGTGTTTGCGGGGGTTGCATCACCTAAAGCAGGTCGAAAGTTTGTGATTAGGGATTCAAATATATGGGGTAGGTCAGGTGGCGAGAAGACAAGCATTGATGTATAGTCGGGATGCGGGGTCTGCACGATCAATGATGAGCAGGTCTTGCAATGTAAAAAACCTCCATACATAGACTTCTGGGTGGGATTCGGTGCCCTGTTGTTCGCTGTCGTCACCCTCATCTTCGTCATCACTGGAATGGTTGCTTTTCCACCACTGAGAGCCAACGCCGAGTACGCGACCGATGCCCGCATGCAATTCTAGGCGTTGCTCGCTTGTCCTGTGACGTTTCTCTGTTTGCCGACGGCTCTGTTCCATGCGGCCCCCAACCCAGCCTTCTCCGCGCATCGACTCTTCGAGAAGTAATGCAACGTCTTCACGGCCGGGGAGCACGGAGTGTGCGGTTACGATGTCGAGCGGGGTAAGATTCCGGCGTGTTGGTGCGAATGGTGAACAGCCATGAGTCATCAAGTGGGATACCAGCGTCGGTGGTGAAAGCAGAGCGGCGTGGTGTAGAGGCGTCCAGCCAGCTGGTGACACCGTAAAGACGAGCCAATGATGAAGGACAAATCAAAATCACCTTTGTCTGGCGTTAACCCTGCGCCTTGCGCAATCAAGAATCTCACACATTCTTCCCTTTCCACATCTTTGTCTGATTCTGAGCCAAATCCATGGATGGTAAGGCTGATCAAACCCAAGCCGTCCTCGTCTCGAAGCGCAAGATCGACGTAGGTTTGCGCTTGAGGATCTAACACGAGGTATTGTAGCAAGCCGAGATCACCAAATACGCAAGCTCGGATAGTGCAATGGTGCACAAGCTCTGTTTTTTGGGCGGGATTGAGACCTGAGTGGGAAGAGAGGAGAATAGATATGTGTGCAGCTGTTGGGTATATAGGGTGAAGGTCTGGCTCGGGAAGAAGGTCCAGGGATGAAATGGATGCCATTGAACCAGTCTGTCCTGTGATGAACCTGGTGAGGAGTTCCTGTGGTTTACTACGCGCTTCGTGTCTATCGAAAGCGCGTGGTGTTGGACAACTTTAGTTTCCAAGAGGAATTGCGAGAAGATTTGGTGGAGATGTTATGTTACAAGTTGCCAATGAGCATATGCAGTGTCGAGAGGGTCGTTGGCACAGAAATCATTATCTTGTATAATGTTATTTGCAATCACCTCTTCCTCTCCCTCACCATGTCATCGAACAAACGACAAAAGCTATCAGATTCAGAAGGTGCATCCCACGAGTCCGAAAATGAGGTCCTGTCAGAACAAGAAACCTCCTCAGACGAACGACCCAGAGAATCTGAGCAGTCTGGGTCCGAAGAGGAGACACTTCCCGAACCTACATCGCGGCATACCTCCAAGCGGAAAATAAGAGCGACCAAGGCCTCGACATTCGGAGCCGCTCTCACTACTCTGCTGACTACAGACACACCGTCAACCCTCCCTCTTTCTCTCAAGCCATCGATTGCACGGAAACACAATGACGAAAAATTGGAGCTGAGGGCGAAGAAAGTACTACGAATCGAAAAGAAAGAGAAAGAAGATAAAGGCAGGGTAACGGATGTAATTGGAGGCTGGGGTGGTGAAAGTGAGCGTGCACTCCGTAAAGTTGCTCAACGGGGGGGTGCGTAGCCAGCCTGGTGCTTTCTTTCTTTCTCCTCTGACGTGAATGAAGTTGTGAAGTTGTTCAATGTAATACAGCAAGCGCAGGATAACGCCGCAGCAAGCGTAGAGGAGACAAAAGGGATGCGGGGAACGGGCAAGCCCACACTACCAGCTCCCATTATGGACAAAAAATTGCAGAACAAAGGCGGTTCTCGGACAGGTGCGCCTTCACCTTTTCTTTTCTTTTTCTAATATCGAATTTGAGGGCTTTCAGGCGTCACTGTTCCGCAAAATGACTTTTTTGAAATGATTAAAGCGGGAGGCATAGTCTCCAAGGTGTAATGCGTATATACAGTATTATCCCTCGAGTGCATACGTGCCGACCATAATTCGGAGTACATACTGCTCGTGTCCTTGATGGATAGGCGTTCTCGGCCCGGAAGATCGGGAGGTCTTTTGTCAACCACGTGATGTCCATATGACCCACCCTAAATGCATCTGCGAGGCCCCATAAAATTGAACACCGACGACAAAATTCAATGGTTCGTTCATTTTTCCGTACTCCTTCCTCTCGTTGCACACTACAATGTCTTTCAGGCGTTGGAGCCCAGCATACGTAAAGAAGAATGGGATCGCCGCTTGCGCGAGGTTCAAGTGACGAAGCAGTGAGTGATTCATATCATGCCTTCGCACCGGATGAACAAAACATTGGGAATCTCTCTGAATGACATTCATGCTGAGCAATTTTTGCATGTATTATCTGACCATCTCTTCATATTATTGTTTGAAATCATCTCGATCCAAAACTAATCAGATTTCAAGGGACCTCAACCGATTGATCATGGATTATCTCGTCGTCGAGGGCTACAAGTCAGCTGCCGAAGAGTTCTGTCAAGAAGCAAATATACCACCTCCAGTCGATTTTGAAAGCATTGAGAGTAGGATGGATATACGTGAAGCGCTCCAACGTGGAGACGTCGAAGATGCGATAACCCGAGTGAATGATCTTAACCCAGAGGTGAGAGACTTTCTTGAAACGAATCAAATGATTAAAATGTTTCATGCACCACTCTGAGTCTATGATGTGACATATAAACACCAAAACTTCAGTCTTCAATATGAGCTTGTACTTCCGATTCTTTTGATGAAGCATGCTAACACGACGTTACGTTTGACAGATACTTGATACCAACCCAGCACTTTACTTTCACCTGCAGCAACAAAAGCTGATAGAACACATTCGGCATGGGCGCATCGCAGAAGCTCTTGAATTTGCTCAGGAAGAATTGGCACCGAGAGGAGAGGAAAGCCCAGAATTCTTGTCCGAATTGGAGCGTACGATGGCGTTGCTTGCATTTGATGCGTCCCCTGGTGCACCGCCAGCGATCGCAGAATTGCTCTCGCCTGCGCAACGTTTGAAGACGGCTGGAGAGGTGAATGCTGCTATTCTGGAGAGTCTCAGTCAAGGCAAAGAGGTGAAGCTTGTTGGATTGTTACGACTTTTATGCTGGGGAGAGAGTTTATTGAATGAAAAGGTGGAATTTCCGAGTATGATTAGATAATAGATAACTGTATATGCATGGAAATAAATAAATAATAAATGGTTACTATGATGGATGAGTCAGCGGGTTAAGGAGCCTTTTCTTCAGATTGAAGGGCAGCCCTTGAGCTCTCTCCTCGCCGTTGCGTTGCGCTGCGGATGCCATTCCCCTCCTCATCGTTCTCAATCCTTTCTCATTATCTCTCCGTCTGAGGAGTCTCATTCATCCCATCTTTACCCTGACTTTCTTTTTCTCATGTCTGAAGACCCCAAGACAAAAACAACTCGCAAAATCAGGCGTCTCATCGTTGTCAATCCAGGCTCTGACTCCGGTGACAGTGATGAAGGTCGTCAATCTCGTTCTAGGTCCAAGCTTTCTTATCCAAGCGCGCAACCTACCTCTTATACGCCCCCTTCCGTTCAACACCACCCAACTCCTTCACTCACTACTGATCTTAACATTGTCGCTCGTCCGTCACTATCCTCCCCTTCAAGCACCAGCTCCCCGAGAGCGAGTGAATCTACCCCTCCACCCAGCACTCCAGGTCTTCCAGGTCCTCCTGTAGACTTTCCTGGCGATGGCCATCCCATTCTAGATTCTTCAATCGCTTCTTGGTCCCATGAGCGCAATGGCAGCGATGGTTCCCATTTTACAACCGTCAGGCCCTCTCAGTACTCAAAACTCAACCTTTCCAAGTTTTCCTCCCCCTCCGAGTCAACTCAAAAACAGCCTTCTACGATCCTTGTAACCGCGGATTTGGAACGTTATGTCATTGTTGAAATTACTGGCGCAAAGAATTCGGCTTTCATCCGAGAACGCATCTTCTCAAAGGTACCGTAGTGTTTCCCATCATCAATCGTCACTCACCTTTACTTTCCCAGCTCAATATCTACGAGGAGGAAGAACAACAACACTTTTCTATATACCAGACTGAAATTGGAGCCGCTGCCATCGGAGAACCATTGTCTGATAGCCGCTTGTTCGAACTGTGTCGAGACCATGGCGATTCCAGGGGGACGTTGAAGTTTTTGGTGTCAAATACATCAGCCCCGGTTCATGAACACCCTGTGCGCGCTAACCATCAGCCCATAAGTGTCAACACTATTCCTCCACCGGTTGTACCTTTGCCGCCGTTACCTCTTCATGAATCCCCTCGTGGTCGCAGATCTGGTTCAAGGCGAGATAGCATTTCATCCACCAGCGAGCACCAGCAACTGGAAGCGACAGGCTACGACGCAGACTTGGAAAACCCTGTCCGGGGTGTTCCCTCATCGGCAAGATACGATTCTCAGCAAAACCTCACCCCTTTGTCAAGTTCTAGTGCTCGAAATCCCCAATCACTTTCCAACGGTCGGCGGTCCAGCGGGCCTCCACGACCGAGTTCGCCACTTGTCCGGCCTCCTCATACAGACGGCCTACCTTCCACCCATCTTGAACGTCCACGTGCTCAAACCGCGGGCGAAGCTACTCTTATCGACAGACACGGCAAACAAGTCCCTGCCCCTCCTCCACCCCCGCCTCTTTCTCCTAGTCGGGCGACTTTCTCCCTCACCGACAAAGGCCTTTCGCCTCCCACCGCTCGTCCCAATCATTTTCGATCTGGTTCTGATATCACACTCGACCGTGAGCAATCCACAAATTCCCCTGAACAAGATGATAAACCCCGTCAATGGCGTCCACGACCGCTCGCGACGGACAGACGGCCACCTGACTCGTCGGGTTGGAGGCGCCAAAAACGGCAACAGAGCGATGCTGAAGATAGCACTGCGGACTCATGGGTCATGGTTTCTCCCTCTTCCTCTCGCAATGAGAATGAAGCGTCCTCCACTCCACAAGATGCACGGACCTCTCCGTCTGCAACCCGTGGTGCTCGACTTCCTGCGTCTCCATCCCGACACAAGGGACCTTTTAATTATGGCCCCCGTGCTCTTGCGATCCCCAGCGCACCTAGACAGGCACCTCCCGCTGTTCCTTCTGCCACCGCCGATTCTCGGGCGCCAAATCCGCAACGTCCTGCAGGTGTCCCTGTTCCTTCTGTTTTCGTGACATGGAAGGGCGAAGGCAGGGGCGATCAGAAGGTATCCTCGAAACCTACACGCGGACTCGGGAAGAATGTGAAAAGTATGGAAAACTTGCGGGCGTCTCCAAACTCTCGGCGACAAAACCCCCCGTTCCCTCTCCGAAACAGCCGAGAGCAACCTCCGTTGCCCGCGGGTGCTGCAGGTCTCCCCAAGTCGTATGATTCACCTCGCCACCACATCCGACCATCGTTACCCATGCCAGGCTCGAGCGGTACCAATATTCATGAATCAGGTTCAAGCTCGAGCC
The DNA here is from genome assembly GCA_001179725.1 of Macrocystidia cucumis. Taxonomy (NCBI): domain Eukaryota; kingdom Fungi; phylum Basidiomycota; class Agaricomycetes; order Agaricales; family Macrocystidiaceae; genus Macrocystidia; species Macrocystidia cucumis. The sequence goes on along the minus strand of CEMH01203078.1, from coordinate 212,800 downwards.
TTCTTTCCCGAAACCCTGCCTATTCTGGAGGGCTGGGATCTCCAAATAGCTTTGAGCCATACCCTCGTCCCCAATCTGCATTTGGGGATTCGTTGACCGCCCCTGTCACGAAGATTTCACGTCCGGCCCAATCTCCAATCTACGGCTCCCACTTGGACTTTTCAGAGCCACTCCGCCCATCACTTCCCATTTCGCCTAACCTTCCCATCAGCAACATCTCAACATCGTTTTCCTTGAGGCAAATGGGCAATAATCAAAACGACGGAGAACGGGCAACCATGCCAAATCCACATGGTCCAGGCAGTCCTTCTAGCCCCCGCAATCCCACTTACGAACGACGTGTTGCAAACCATGAATCCTCCAGCTACCAGAACGAGACTCTTCCACCGCATTCCCCTGAATCATCTCGAAGCTCTGAGGGCACACTGCGGCAAGAGGACTCCTTACGTCTGCTAGGAATGATCGGGGAGGACTCTGGCACGCTCATACCCTCGCGTTTACAAAGGGAATCAAGTTCAAATACACACACCACTACAGAGGGGAGCCCTTCTTCGACCTTCATTCCTGATAGCCAATACGGGGACAGCGACAGCGGAGGCGATGATGATGGAACGTCAACTTTGTGGCAGAAGCGACCTGGCGCGGAAAGGCCGATTTCAATTTTGCGTCGCCCATCCCTGAAAGTTCAAACTGAGGCAAAGGAAACAGACAGCAAGGATACAACACCCCGCTCCAACCACCCTACTTTTGCTACCCCTCCAACCGCATCCACCCTCCGAAAACCAACGAATCGAATCATTGCAGGTCCTGGCGTCAGAGGAAGTACTTTCACGGATATGCGAGATTACAACTGGGCTCCTCGTCCTCCTCCAGAGGATGTATACGAACGCCTTGAAGAGTTTTTCCCAGAGCATGATCTGGACCGTCCTGTGATCGAGGCCAGCTCGGGAGGTACCTCCCCCACCACTGGAGATCAGCAAACTGTTCTTGCTCCGCCCGTCGCCATGACGGACAAGACGCGGATACGCAGCAAGAAATCTATCCGGATCGTTGCCGAGGAACACAAGAAGCGCATAGGTCGTTTATCTCGAGCCGAATCCACAACGTATAGCAACGTCGCTCGGAAACGCAGCACTAGATTTTGGGACGCCAAAGTCGAAGAGGTTACCCCGGCTCAGGCGAAGGCGCAAAACTCCATCCCGGAATCGCCTCTAAGTGGCCCTGGTGAGTCTACGTTCTTGATCAGTTGTGGGGTGCCCATGTTTAATTCTCCCCATGTAGCGCCATTGAAATGGGTTCGCGGAGAGCTGATTGGTCGTGGAACATATGGAAAAGTTTATCTCGCCTTGAATGCAACCACTGGCGAAATGATTGCTGTCAAACAAGTGGAAACCCCTCGGAGCCTAAGCGACAAGAACGACTCGAGGCAGGTTACAGTTGTCCAGGCCTTGAAGTTGGAAATAGAAACCCTGAAAGATCTCGACCACCCCAACATTGTTCAATATTTGGGATTCGAAGAGACACCAGCCAATCTGAGCATGTAAGGACTCAACTGACCAATCAAAATCAATCAGTCTGACATTCACTCTAACAGCTTTTTGGAATACGTGCCTGGTGGCTCTGTTGGGAGTTGCTTGCTGAAGCACGGTAAATTCAACGAGGATGTTACAAAATCTTTCACGGCGCAGATACTCGGTGGCCTCGAGTACCTCCATTCACGAGGTATCCTTCACCGGGTAAGCGGTCTTTCCTATTCGTGTGCGCGATGTGCTGAAGAATAAATTAGGACATGAAAGCCGACAATATCCTCGTCGAGATGTCTGGTATCTGTAAAATATCAGATTTCGGCATCTCAAAGCGAACCGATGATTCCGACGGAGGTGCATATACGGCTATGCAGGGAACAGTCTTTTGGATGGCGCCCGAAGTCATCAATTCTCAGAAGAAGGGATACAACAACAAAATTGATATCTGGAGTATTGGCTGTGTCGTTCTTGAGATGTGGGCCGGAATGCGACCTTGGAATGGGGACGAGATGGTGGCTGTCATGTTCAAGGTAAATCCACTCGCCCTTTTATTTTGCCCCCAGTCACTCACCAACTCAACTGTTTCTAGCTGTACCAATCCAAACTTCCTCCTCCCGTGCCTGCTGATGTCTTTTTGTCCGACCTCGCAGAAGACTTCAGGAAAAAATGTTTTGCCATGTAAGACACTTGGCTACTGACTTTCGTCCATGGCTAATCCACGTTGCACAGAAATCCTGAAGAACGTCCCACCGCGGCGGAGCTCCGGAAGCACCCCTACCTTACATTACCACCCGACTGGGTGTTCACCAGTTTCACATAGGATACAAGGCATACTACCAGGCGGAACTCAATGTTTTTTTCTTTTACCATGTACACTTTCATCACTAGCTCATTTCCCGTTCACATCTGACTCATCTTACTGAACATCTTCAACTGTGCTACCATCACGCTTGTCCAACTCTTTGTGCTTCTCAACCAGTATAGCTAGTCCTCAGGATACAGTAAACCTGTGTAGCGATTTACTGTCTTAATACAACAATTGCAATGTTTCGTTCTTTTTTTCCGAGCCGGATATGGGAAGCAACTATTATAAACTAAAAGGCCATGCATCAAAGGTACAACAGAGAGTACTCCTTCTGCGCAATGTTGAGGGATTTCTATTACAAACGATATTACGCCCTGCTCCATGAACTTTTGATGTGTGATATTCCAACGGGGAGAGCAGCCTGGAAAAGGTGAGAAATGTTGTATAACGGCAAAACTCGCGCGGAGGACAGACCTTCTCGTCATAATCATTCCATTCGCCTTCAGTAAGGTCGACATCTGAAAAAACAGTTCCTTTCGTCCCGACACATTTCCAAATTCCCTGATAATGATAAAAAGGATGAAAATCAGGGAGATGATGACGATGACGGTGGCGTACACGAGGGTCGAATCCGACAAACTCCAGACCACGACATTCTATTGTTAACAATGGGCCGACTTGGGCGTTTTCAGCGCTATATGGGAGTGGAGGAGATGAGGTGTCGAATTTCGCTGAACTTTCTCTCTTGCCTGTTGTCGTTGTTTCGTTTTTTTTTTGTAAGGACAATGTTGGATAGAACTTACACAACCCGCATTTCCAGACGAAATGAGCGGTGGCGCCTTTGGCTCCAGAAACTTCACGTTCTTCCTGAAGCTAGCTAAATCAGCTCACGGTCGAGAACTTTGGAGTAGAGAGAGAGAGTGGAGGCGCTCGCTCACCAGGTAGTTTAGGGAAACAAATTTAGGATGGACTTCGTGGCAACTGGTACATTTCACCTAGACACTAGGTGAGGCCTGATTGACCTAATGCTGCACAACGAGAAATCAAGAGACTTGGAAAAAGTATTCGAAATCTTGTGAAGCGGGCACGAGATCGGTAACGTTTTCGAGCTCGGCCTCGATCGAAAGTAAAAGTCGCTAAATTTTCAACATAGAGTGAGGAACAAGGGTGGCTGGTCTAAAAGGAAGGAGATGTGGTACTCACAACCATATTGGAAGGGTGCGATGTTATGTTGGTGGTCGTGATCGGTGCGTAATCGAGAGGAGATCGCAGTGAGATGATCTGTGAGGTCCTGTTTGGCAACACCTTCGAAAACGGAAAACCCGGCAATAAATTAATTGTCTAATTTCTATTTTCTGGAAAAACATGTTGAACCTCCCAAGGCTTTGCCATTCACAGCGTATACAACCAGTTTCTCGCGACTTTTTGAGAACATTTTCTTCCTCCTCTTCTGTGCTTGCAAGACGCGCCAAGGCCGAAGAACGTCTGACAGCGGACCAAGCGCTGGACCTGTTAGACGATGAATTCGACGATGATGACTCTGGTTCTGCTGGGCATCTCATGCTACGGCAACAACGACAAGTTTTACACTATCTTCGCCTTATAGAACACGAAATGCCGAAGCTTGTTGGTGTGTACAGAGTCTGTTCAGTTGGTTTGGAGTCAAGGGGTGACATCTGAGTTTATAGCGTTCCGGAAACCGTTCGTTCCACCGACATCCTCCCAACCTATCATTGTCAGGTCGATAGACTATGCTGGCGAGAATCACCCGGCCACGGCTAAACGCGTCGCCGTTGTTTCCGTGGATGGGCTTCCCTTGCGAAACGAAGCTGCGATTCACAAAATCAAACTCCTCGCCGGACCGCGTTGGACGCCAAACCCCCCGGCTGATGCGGGTATCAGTGGCCTTGCATTTTGGGGGAACGGTTATATCAAGATTTCTTGCGAGAACTATCCCAAACCTGCGATGAACTTGAAGTGGGTTAGCGACACTTTGGACCGTTTGATTGCGGAGGCAAATGTAGGTTTTTTCGTTGTGTGATAGTTGGAGAAACAAAAGGACTCACATGTGTATTTCAAAGGACACCAAGGATACCTTCAAAAACGTGCCACTGGATCTACGACATGTATATGCGCACAGTCGCAAGGCAAAAAAGGGCGATCACCTGCGCGACAATATCTACCACCGCCCGTCACTTCTTGACTTTCCGAAGGAGTGGCTCCCACAACGTGGCTCGAAAGCAAGCTGATGCGTTAATTGACTTTTGACCCGTAGACATATATCTATCGTTATCATGTGGGTTAGTGGGAAATGCGGAACTCGTGTTTTACCACGCAGCGCAGTGAACAAGGATATCGATACATCCTTACGTCTGCCTCGTCATGACTACCATGGAGAAGACAGGTGTAATTTAAGCCACCGCGCTTTGTTCATTGTGTGAATGGCCTTTGAAATCGTCGACAAAGCCAACAACCAAGAACAAGGGATGTTGATGTGCTTGATCACCAGATGTTCGTCCAACATGTATAAGAAGTATCTCTGTTGGCAGAGTTCAGATACGAAAAACAAAATTCCCCACAAAATGATCGAATCATCTGATGCAAGAACGGCACTACTCGCAGTCTACCTGGCTCGTTATCCGCCACTACCCATAATATCAACGACTCGAGTGGGGAAATGCAGGGGAGATTCCAATTCTAATCGAAAAGGGAAGACACATGATAACAGACGACGAAGACATGCGGATGGGACGTGTTTTGGAGCGACAAGCCTCGAGCGGAGTCCAAGTCGGAGGAGGAGAACAAAACGGATGGGATGCGGAATGGGGATGGGAAATATTGAGATCGTACGGACTTTACAACCCGATAATGCGGACGTGGAAGCGCGAAGGATGGATGAGCTATTCGAACAGTACATTTGTAGTGATATGTGGGATGAGTAGATCTAGAGAGGCATGTGGTGTATGCGTGGTTTGGATGTATATTAAGGGAGAAGGTTGTGAAAGTGGAAAAGTGAAAACCAACATGAAGACGCTAACGAAACGATATTCCTGGGTGAGTGACTAGCTGATACTCAGTATCGAATCGACGAGGAGGATAGCTCTCAATATATGGGATAACTGACCATGGTTACCAGTCCCTGCTTTTACCCAAACCAAAGTTGGACCTAAATCAAGCCACATTGACCAAACAAAGCCAACATCAGCCAACTTCTTTCCTCCCTCTCCTCCCAGTCGACTTAAAAGTGAACATCTCCCTTTTTTTTTACTCCCTTTTCCCCCTTCTCACCGCTCTTTTTTATCTCCAGATGTCCGACTCGTATTCTTCTTCTCGCAATGGTGACGCTTCCCCAAGCGTCGTATCACATCCCTTCACCGCTCCCCACACTTCCGGCATTTCCAGTGTCATTCGCAAAAAGCTCATGGGCTACGTTGGATTCGCCAACCTCCCAAACCAAGTCCACAGGAAAAGTGTCAGGAAAGGTTTTCAATTCACCTGTATGGTTGTTGGTTAGTTTTTCGTTTCTTTTTTCTTTTTTTTCTCTCCCGAACTTCTTGTGCTCTATACTTAACAACTTTTTTTCAGGTGAATCTGGCCTTGGAAAGTCTACGCTGATTAACACCTTGTTCAACACCACTCTCTACCCACCCAAGGAGCCTCTTCCCCCAGCAACGGAGCGACCAAAGACCGTTGCTATCGAAAGCATTGGTGCTGGTTCGTGATCCCTCCGGTTGCCTCGTGAAGCAAATCTAAACAAACCTACTTTTACGTACAGATATCGAAGAGAATGGTGTTAGGCTTCACCTTACTGTCGTTGATACTCCTGGCTTTGGCGATTTTGTTAACAACGATGAAAGGTAACGTTTTTCGTCTTAACACCCTTTTAGGCGCTTCCTCAAATCATACTCTTGAACAGCTGGAAACCTATTGTTGAGAACATTGAATCGAGATTTGACTCGTACCTGGAGCAAGAGAACCGCGTCAACCGTTTGAAAGTCGTTGATAACCGCGTCCACGCGTGTTTGTACTTCATTCAACCCACAGGTCATTCGTAAGTCACGTCCCATTTACAATCCGTCGCTCTTACTGACTTTTTTTTGACTTGATTAGGTTGAAGCAAATTGACATCGAGTTCATGCGCCGTCTTCACACCAAGGTCAACTTGATTCCAGTCATTGCCAAGGCCGACACGATGACCGACGAAGAGATTGCGGAGTTTAAGGAGCGCGTACGTTAATTTCTATTTTAATTTCCGGCGCGTGCTTCTGGCTGACGTGTCCACCATCCAGATTTTGTCGGATATTGCCCATCATAATATCCAGATCTTCCAGGCCCCAACTTACGACAATGAAGACGAAGAGACGATCGCCGAAGCTGAAGAAATTGCCAGCAAAATCCCCTTTGCCGTTGTAGGTTCTGACAAAGTTGTCAAAACCCCTGACGGTCGTGCAGTCCGTGGTCGTGCCTACCCTTGGGGTGTTGTGGAGGTCGATAACGAGGAACATTGCGACTTCGTCAAACTGCGGCAAATGCTTGTTCGCACCTACATGGAGGAGCTCCGAGAATACACCAACGACGTTTTGTATGAGAACTGGCGTACTGAGAAGCTCTTGGGCATGGGTGTTGCCCAAGACTCGACAGTCTTCAAGGAGATTAAGTGAGACGACCTTCATGCCCTGGGAGTCAACTTGCTCAATTACTCACCTTTTCAATCACAGCCCCGCGGCAAGGATGCAGGAGGAGCGTGTCTTGCACGAAGCCAAATTGGCCAAGATGGAAGCCGAGATGAGGATGGTGTTCCAACAAAAAGTTCAAGAAAAGGAGGCCAAACTCAAACAATCAGAGGAAGAGTTGTATGCGCGTCACAAAGAAATGAAGGACGCGCTGGAGAAACAGCGCGCTGATCTTGAAGACAAGAAGCGAAAGATTGAAAGTGGTCGGCCTTTGACCCCCGAGAAAGCTTCGGTCTGTTCATATCTGTTCCCCTCAGTTCGTCGTGCTCACAGAAACCAAACACACAGACTGGCCGGAAGAGATTCCTCCGAACTTGATCGCTTCTCGGCATCCCCGCGTTATTCTTTTTTGTTGACATTTTCTATCATGGTCTCCTTCCTCAATTTCTTTCCCCTCGGGCGTTATCCCATTATCTTGGTTCATTCGATCGATTCCCACACTCCTTTACCTGGATATCCTCTCTACCTTTTAGTACCCGTTCTCCCCATCTTATTTTGTTTTTACATGGAGTTAGTATATGTCGTATCGACGACAGATTTCGTGTTGAATGACAATTATACCAATACGTCAGAGTCAGACGTTGACAACAACTGCAAAGCTCGGGAGACAAGACCAAATCGCTATCTCCTGAATAGCATCTTTACTATATCATCACCCTTCACAACGACGAACGAATGGCTGAGATACAACCCCTTCTCTCCGCCTTGGACGTCTTCAGTCGCGCTCCAGATAAAGTATCTCTCGAACGAGCAAGTTCCTGGCTTCAGGATTTTCAACACTCCGTAAATTATCTTTCGCCTTCGGCCACTTTGTCGACAAATCAATCTGACTGTCTACTCCGCCCTCTCCCCTTGTCGTAGCCAGAAGCATGGGTTACCTGCAATGCCCTTCTACTCTCCAACGACTCTCAAATTCCGCCATCTGCGAAACTCTTTGCCGCGCAAACCTTTCGATCCAAAGTAAGTGGCGCAGTGGTGGCGTGGTTGCTTCGCGACTGATCATCCCGATACACTAGGTCACCTACGATCTCAGCCAGGTAGATCCTCAAAATTTGCCCGCTCTAAGAGATACCCTGCTGTCTGCTCTAGAACGGTACCACAGCGGTCCTCGCAACATAATCGTTCAGTTATGCCTTGCCCTTGCAGGAACAGCACTCCAGTTCCCAGATTGGAGCAACCCCGTTCAGTCGATGATTGATACCTTCGGACGCAATCCCGCTACAGTGCCTGTGCTGATCCAGTTCCTTACTCTTCTTCCGGAAGAGTTATACAATAACAGCAAAATCCCGGTTACTGTTTGTGGATTCACTTCCAGTATCGTCCCGCCGTAACTGATCCTCATATCGCAGGACGAAGAGTATCGCGAGCGATCTGGAAAGATTTTGTCACAAAATGCCCACAAAGTTTTGGAACTACTTTCGATGTACATACAAGCTCCAGGTAAGATGGGCATTTTTCAATCGATGACCTTGTTTGAAAATTCTGTTGCTACAGGCGTTACGAATGCGGTACAGTCACAAATCTTTTATTGTTTGAGGAGTTGGCTAGTCGAGGGCGAGATTACACCAACCTCTTTGGCTGAAAGTCCCTTGTTTGTCTTTGCCTTTGAAGCTTTGGCCTCGGATGAGCTCTTCGATGCCGCTGTGGATGTGGTCTGCGACCTCATCCACGAGACTCAAGAAATCGACGACAACCAACCGGTCATAGAACTCATCGTACCACGCGTCATCGCCTTGAAGGCGCAGTTGCTCAAGGCCCGTGACGACCCGGACAGGATACGTGGTTACGCGCGCATTCTTTCACAAGCAGGCGATGTTTACCGTGTGCTCATCGTCCAACATCCGGAATCCTTTTTCCCTATCGTCGAGGCAATTGGCGAATGCTCAGCTTATCCCGACCTCGACATTGTGCCCATCACATTCCCGTTCTGGATGCGACTGGCCCAATTAATCGGAAAGAAAACATCAGTATCTCCTCTTTTTTTGGACGCATACAGAAGCCTTATGGGAGTCATCATACGCCATTTACATTTCCCCCCCGACGCAAGCGCTTTGACAGGGCAAGAGGCCGACGACTTCCGATCCTTCAGGCATGTTATGGGTGACACTCTCAAGGATTGTTGTTACGTCCTTCGCACAGATACGTGCCTCCTTGCTGCATACCAGATGATCACGACAGCGCTTTCTCGCGGTCCAGAAGCGATATCTTGGCAAGAGATAGAAGCACCCCTATTCGCAATGAGGTCTATGGGAGCTGAAGTTGACCCTTTGGACCAAAATGCCGTGCCGAAAATTATGGACTTGGTGCCGTCACTGCCTAACCACCCCCGCGTCCGCTACGCCGCGTTGCTCATCATATCGCGATACACTGAGTGGATCAACAAACACCCAGAATATATTCAGTTTACTCTGCAGTATATATCCACGGGGTTCGAGGACGAAGACCTTGAGGTTCTCGCTGCCGCTGGACAAGCTCTCAAGTATCTGTGTCAAGATTGCAAACAGGTTCGCCTACGGTGCTACCGTGTACAGATTTGACCTGGACTGATGAACGTTTAGCATCTCGTCGACTTCTTGCCAACGCTGCACACGTTCCTAAGCACGACAGGGTCAAGATTGGCCCAGGATGACCGACGCCAGGTTTACGAGGCTATCGCACACGTCATTTCGGCAATGCCATTAGAACAAGCTGCAGAGTCTCTCAAGACGTTCTCGCTGGCCATTCTTTCACAGGTGCATGCCGTGACCAGTCAAGCCAAACCTGCAAGTAAGGAAGATCTTCAACGCGTGGGTTGTGAGTATGTCTTTGCTTTCCCTTGGATTCTTGCTGACCTTAATGACCTTAGATGGTCTTGATAACCTGGAAACAATGCTACGAGTGATTCACACTTTTGGCGATGAACTTCCACCTTCCTGTCGAACGACTTGCGACGAAGCTTGGACAGTTTTCGACGCCTTCCTACTCAAATACGGGTCCGACTATGATATATCGGAGAGAGCGTGTCGGACCATTCGACACGGGGTGACCTTCTTTGGGGCCACAATGTTGCCTATTGCACCACTAGTAATCGCAAGAATGGCGCTTTCTTTCGAATCCACGGGTTTACCAAGCTATCTGTGGATCGCCGGGAAGATCATTGGGCGCTTTGGCGACGAGGAGGACCCCAAGCTACGCAGTTCATTCCAGGAAATGTACGAACGTTCCACCCGGAAGGTTGTGAGTATTCTGCAGACGAAGTCCGTCGAAGCTATTCCCGACAGTAAGTTATCCCTCACTGGGCACCATGTTTTACGCTGAACTTCGTAATTCAGTTATGGAGGACTACATTCAGATGCTGTACCAGATCACCACACTCGCACCAGACGTGTTTTTCCAGTCTCCCGTTTTCCCTCTCGCCTTCCGTGCATCCCTGGCGGCGTTGACTGTCGTACATACAGAGATATTGATGGCGACGCTGGATAACTTTTCCTTCATTTTCACTCATGAATGTCTTGCGCCAACATCTGGAATCGCCCCTCCTCCAAAATTCCCCATATATGCGTCGGCGATACGTGACGTTGTCCAATCGGACGGTTTCGAGTTTGTGGGTTACCTCCTCAGCGGGCTGGTAGGAGAATTTCCAGAGGACTCCACAGCGGCGGTTGTGTCTATTTTCCGGGCGCTATCCTTCATCTGGGGTTCGCAACTTCTTGTTTGGCTTCCTCCCATTCTTCAACAACTACCTGTGAATGCAGCCCCCAATGAGGCTAAAGCACAGTTCCTATCTGATGTGACAAGGTAAACGCTACTCTTCACTGAGAAATGGTAAATGTTTGCTGAAGTGAATTATTTTAGTGCCATCAATGACAGACAATTTGATAAAGTAAAATACGCCGTTGTCGGGTTGACCCGGGCGTCACGGAAAGTCCGCGAAAGACGTCGGGTTCTATGAGATCTAGTAGTTTTGATGAAGAAGAAATAAAGATACAATTGGTATAATATAATCAGTTTGGCAGTAGTGGAGATTGTGTGCTAGGTATGTTCGTTGGTGATGTATGGGAACCAGAGAATGGAAGTTGAATGCGCACGGTTTTGATGGCAACACTCGCGGAATTTGTTTTTTCATGCAAATAGAGTCGTGCAACGTTCAATACATACCTATCCTGCCTTCCACAAGAAATGCTCCGCCAAGCTGGGAAACCCCTGCTGCATAGCGGTTTGTTTGCTAGTTTTTTGTCATTGCAACCTCAGAAACTCATGAGCGTTTTCTAGCTGGCCGCCGGTTATTTTCTCAGTCGACCTCCAAACGAAGCTATGCTGACACTATACAAAACCTACTCATCCACAAAGATACCAAAGTCCTATGTCAAGGGTTCACCGGAAAGACCGTCAGTCTCATCTGGTTAGACCTTTTCACTGCTTAACATCGGGTCAACAGGGCACCTTCCATGTGAGGGAGGCTTTGGAGTATGGCACCAAGATGGTCGGAGGTGTTTCCCCTAAAAAAGCAGGGCAAACACATCTCGGGCTTCCAGTATTTGGAACTGTGGAGGAGGTATGGCATTTTTCTCAAGTTCCGCTCATGTCCGTTGCAGCGTTTGACGTTTGCTGGTCGGTCTCCTCCCCCTCTCCCTCCGAAAAAAACAGGCTGTACGACACACTCGACCGGACGCAACTGTTCTCTACGTTCCCCCGCCTTCTGCTGCAGACGCTATCATTGAGGCGATCGAGAATGAGATTGGGTTGATTGTTTGTATTACGGAGGGTATTCCTCAGGCGGACGAGATCAAGGTAATGTACCTTTGCAGATGAGCTCGCGATCTTTTGCTGGCAGCTGACTTCTGCCTGTTTTTTTCAAGGTCATGAACGCTCTTAACAGCCAATCTCGCTCGCGGTTGGTGGGTCCGAATTGTCCAGGAGGTGAGCTCCCTTCTTCGGTTTTGCATCTATCCAAAACCACCTCTGCGATGTTGTTTTTCTTTTTTTAATATCCTTACCCCGATATATGGGTTGTATACTGACGTCGTCACATGAAAGTTATTAACCCTCTTGGATGTAAGATGGGCATTCAACCGGGTCACATTCACAGACCCGGCAAGATCGGTACGCTTTACACCATGCTCCGTAGCGCTCACGTCCTCATCGGCTGTCATCAGGCATCGTGTCGCGTTCCGGTACTTTGACATACGAGGCCGTCGCCCAGACTACTGACGTCGGTTTGGGCCAATCTCTATGCGTTGGTATTGGCGGTGACCCGTTCCCTGGAACTCAACACGTTGATGTGATCAAAGTCTTTTTGGATGACCCCTCGACTGAAGGTTGTTCCCAATCGCTGCTCGGCTTACTCTTCTTTTTCATGCTGATAATGTGCGTTTAGGAATCGTCATCATTGGCGAGATTGGTGGTTCTATGGAGGAAGAAGCTGCTGAATATCTCGAAAGATACAACAAGACCAGACTGAACCCGAAACCTGTTGTTGGGTTCATCGCTGGCCGGACTGCTCCTCCAGGTCGTCGGATGGGTCACGCGGGTGCAATTATTTCGGGTGGAAAAGGTCCTTAGTAGTGCCTATCTGATCCTCTCAGCGTCTGACCTCTTGTAACAGGTGCCGCTTCCGACAAAGTCGCCGCTTTGGAAAAAGCAGGTGTGATTGTGACCGACAGCCCTGCCAAAATCGGTGCGGAGATGTTGAAGGTGAGCTTTCTCCATATAAAAAAGGACCCCCATAGACGGCTAACTGATTGCTCTAGGCTATGAAAGCTGCGGGGTTGGTTTAAATAATGATAGAATTACTAGCTGATAATACCTTTTTTTGACTCGGAGGCTGGCTTTTGGATATCCACGTGATGCAATATAGACTGTTAGTCTTCAAAACTCACAGCAGCCCGTAATACCTCAGAAATAGTTGTATCATGTCCTACAAGCCGTCTACCAAGTTTGAAGCTGCAGCTTCATATCTTTCCAACACAAAATCGTTACCCAAAATGGATAATGCGGTCAAACTTGAGGTCCCCCGACTTCCTCGTCGTTTGATTCTCGCCTAACAACCGCCCCCGGCGTTGTTCGTCGTTCATTTCCACAGCTGTATGGACTCTTCAAATACTTGACGGTATCCAATGCACCCAATACGAAGCGTCCCTCAATATTTGACATGACAGCCCGAGCCAAGTGGGATGCCTGGCAATCGGCTTCCGCCGCTTACAGTGGACCAGAAGCCGCAGAACAGCGATATCTCGACATCGCGCAAGCATATGGCTGGTCTGGAGAGGTTTCGGCCGTTGAAGTTGCTGGTTCCTCAGGAGGATCACATCACTCTGATGATTCCGAGACGGAGTCGGCAGCGGGGCGGGCAACTACGTCAAGACGAGGAGGAGCCGATGGAGGTGGAGGCATGGGAGCGTCAGTTAGCTTCATGTCCCAGCCAGTAACCGACGAGGATAGGACTCTACATGGATTTGCCGTTTCGAACGATTCTCATGGGTTGGAAAGGTTACTGAAGGAATCTCCGGGAATTGACGTGAACCAGCCTGACGAATATGTGCGTGCCAGCATGTTCTATGGAGGAGACCTGATCAGATATTTTGGGCTTTAGGGATACACCCCGTTACATCTTGCAGCAGACAGAGGAAACGCGGAAATTATCAAAATCTTGCTTGCACACGGTTCAGATCCAGGACTTCCGGTGAGTAAAGCAATCAATGATGGACGTTGTCGGTTAACGAAAGGCTCTAATTGACAGGATCAAGATGGTTTCAAAGCGCAGGAACTAGCCGAAGTGTCTGGCCATACGGAAATCGTAGAGTTGCTTTCGCACTAGTGAAGTAGATAGGGCGGGACCGACAACGCAAATAAAAAACGCGAAATTCCCCCACCATGCTCGCGCGTCGTTTCTTCAGGTATAAGCGCGTTACAACATCATGAGGGCGGTTGTGGTGTTGGCCGAGCTGTCGCTTTTGGGGAATATGAACCAGGTGTTATGATATTTCCCTACAAACAGTGAGCAAACCAATGATGAGGAATCCACAAGTAGAACGGACCAGTTCTAGCAGTTTCACGACTGATTTGCTTGGTAAAGCCCCGACTTTGAGCCAATATCGTATCCGTTCTACACTCCATTCGATGGTTTTGCCCTCTTGGTCGGGTTTCATGTGAGGATTGTAAATGCCAAGCAGTTCAGTTGGACGCGCGTCCCTACGTTGCTTTTTATCAATAGCAACTAGGTGGAAGATACGGTTGTGGCGGGCGCCGTGTAAAGCGAGTCGGAGGCGCACTGGCATGGTAAGTGGTGATGGTGGAAGTAGGCAAAAATTGGGAATGATGTAAGCAACACTGTTCAGCAAATCTCCAAAATTTGTTGCTCTCGGAAACTATTGAACAAAGCTCGTCTCGTTGTTGTATTCTCATCATTCGCGCTTTTTATGATTCGATACGAACAAACTACAAGGAATCACCGCCACGCGAATGTACGCAGAAAACTGACTGATCAAGGATCGTCAGGCCCAGCGCTACCGGGGATTAACTGGGACGAGACGGAGATCGGATGAGTTCACATCCAGAACAACGACAGTACTCAAACATACCATGCAAATGTTATTTCCATTCAACAGCGTTTGAGCGAGTTTGGTTTTCTTTTGTCCTTGGGGTGTCATTTCACTGGAAAGATGGTCAACATGAGCATCACATTCAGCCGTAAGGATCTCACAATTCTGTAACATCTTCAAGGACCATATCTTCCGGTCGCGAGTAATCAGCCCCCGAAAGCATGAGAGATGTAGAACCTGTACATACTGACGAAGTCATCAAAGCCCAGCAAGGTGCCAGTGAACTCGCGATCACTCTTCATTATCACCCAGATACGAGAACCGATGCATCTGTCAATCAGCTCTTCAAACGGTGAGCAGACAAGTCAGTTTCTTCGCCTAAGCGCGTACCCAGTGGAAGAATTTGAGATGCCATTGACAGCAAGACAATCAAGGGATTTGGAGTTGCGTGATGAGAAGCAAGATGTGACAAACCAATGAGGACAAGCCTTTGCAATTTTTCCTGGTCGTGAGTGAACCGATTTTTGATGGAATTGTAATTACATTCAGTGCGTAAAGATAGAAAGAAAACAACGCAAGGAGAACAGGATCCAAAGATACAAACGAGCTGAAGTGATAGGTGTGGTCGAAATCATCAGACTGTATATACCCTCGAGGAACAATCAGGAGCAAAACGTGAGAAAGAGGATTGGAAATCAATGGAATAGCGAACAAGACGACGTTGAAATAATTTCTTGGTGATATAGACTACTGCCCAAAACTGAATCCACCTTGAGGAGCAGAAACATCCGACACAAACTGAACGAAAACAGTCAGTCTGCTGTAAGGGAGGTAACCACATGACACTTACAGCAAACGCGCCAGACGAATCCACATTTGCGGCATTGATGTCAGCTTCCGCTTCGTCTTCATCCGGGAAGTACTTGTCCATGATATTGAATGCCTTTTTGTAGATGTCGAGGTTGTCGTGTTGTTGGAGGTTGTGAATGGTGATCATTCCGCCTGCTTCTTCTACGTAGAGTGCATACTGGTTGACAGCACCAGGACCGTTGTTCGCTCGGTCGAGATCGCCAATTTTGAGGATGTTGTCCAACCCATCGAGCGCAACCTGGATGATTTTGACGTCCATCATGGTAAGGAGATCGCAAAGTGGCTTGATGCAGCCTTGGGAAACGAGGTAACGAATTTGAGATGGCTCTTGGAGGCCACCTGAAGTTGCATTGGAGATTGCCCAGCAAGCTTCTTTCTTCGTTTTGAAATCAGCGTTTTGAAGGATGCTGATCAAAGGGGGAACAATGTTGGCGTCAATGACGGCTTGAATTTGGTTCGGGGAACCCGCAGTAATATTCGATATGGTCCAACATGCTTCCTTGCGAATACCTTCTTTTGGGGAGGAGAGGAGGGACAACAAGGCGGGAAGCGCTCCAGATGCGATAACAACCTGTGTTTGCAGGTCGTCTCCAGTCACAATGTTTCCAACCGAACGAAGTGCGGGGGTTTGAACGGAGGTCGAGCTATGCATCAAAAGGTCGACCAAGCGCCGGCATACACCCGACTCGATAACTGCTTGGATCTTGTCATTGGAGCCGTCCGATAGGTAAGAAATGGCCCAGCAGGCATCAATCAGGATTTCGTCGTCAAGGGAGTAGATCAATTTTGTTAAGACAGTCAAAGCGGGGGAGATCTAGACCGAACTTGTGAGTGGAGGGAAGCCGCATATGAACGCTTGAAGCCTCACCAAATCCCACTCTGGTTGAGGAGTTTTACCACGGCAAAAGTTGCTCAAGGTCCAAGTAGCGTTTCGAAGCATGCTGAGTTTGTGGTGTTCGCTAAGAAGCGCCAACAAAGGTCTTAAAGCACCTTGGCGGAGAACGTAGTCTCGGCACAGAGGGCTGTCTCCAGCAATATTGCCCAAAGCCCAGACTGCTTGTTCGCGGACATCAAGCACGGGAGATGAGAGAAGGTTGATAAACTCGGGGACTGCCTGAGCATGAATGACGACCTGTGTGTGTTCGGCGGTTCCTGAAGCAATATTCGTCAAAGCCCAAGCGGCCTCAAACTACAAGGCCGAAACGTTAGTACAATTTTGTATAATGGCGCAGTTGACCGGTGCTACCTGAAGCATAGAATGTCCGTGTTGGAGGAATTCAACGAATCGCGGGACAACGCCACATTCAATCACACGCGCGATGGGGGGATTCTTTTCCTTGGAGAGAAGCTTGCGAAATTTTGTTGTCGCGTCCAACTGACGATCTGGATCGTCTGAGAACACGCCGGATATCATCTCTTCAGCAAGCTGTGTTTGTTGATCAGTATTCTGCGTGATTGTCTGCGAAGGGACATGCGTACGGGAGGGTCCCAGGTGCCACCACCAATCTCATCGTCTGAATCTCCTCCAGAGGCGGGCAAGAAATTCCTTCTTTTTGAAATATTTTCTTCTCTTTTTTGCCTTCGAATTTCAACCTGCTGTTCTTCCCTACGACGCCTCAGGTCATCTTGTTTGAGCGCACCCTTACTCTTGTAGGCTGATGAGATGAAATCGCGTGTTAACAAAGGAATTCGATGTAATCAAGGACAGGAGTCTAACCTTCGCGCCGAGCCTTCATAGTACGATTCTCTGAACTGTTATCCATGGGTGTTTATATATCTATCGGGTGGCACGATTTTGAGTTGTGGTGGATGGAAGAGAACAGAGAAGAGCCCAGATCCTTCCTTTCAAACTACGTGACTTGAAATCGTGATGGTGACTGTCACTCATTGTGGCACAATGCGGGCCCCTCACTTGCACTCCCAACGGCCACGGTTCATGTTCTATTGTAAATATATAGATGTCTACAATTGCCTTTGTGGCTTTCCATCCAAAAATGCAGCTATATTCTCCACAGTTTGCTCCCAGAACGCCTGCGCATTCACATGTTATTCACACATCAATAATTCACAATCACTTCACACCTGCTCACCTGGTAGTTCGCATCGTTCACGTAGCCGAGATGTGGGCTAAGCGTCACATTCTCCAACTTGCGCAAGGGGTGATCTAATGGCAGAGGTTCGACGTCGAAAACGTCCAGGGCTGCACCTGCGATCTGGCCATCCTGGAGAGCCTTGATCAACGCTTCTTCATCAACAATTGGGCCACGAGACGTGTTGACCAACAAAGCGCTTCGTTTCATTACTGCCAGATCATGGGCCTGAATTGTATGCGTGGTGCTGTGAGACAAAACCAGATGGATGGAAACGATGTCTGAAGTACGGAGCAGTTCTTCTTTCGTTTCAACGAATTCGACCCCAGCCGCTAAGGCTCGCTCAGGTGTGAAGTGAGGGGACCACCCCGCGACCCTCATATTGAAAGCGCGTGCAATCTAGGGAAGATTGTGAGTTCATACACAGCAACTTCTGTCCGACTCGTACTGTTGCGACTTGTGACCCCAACCGGCCAACACCAACCAACCCAAGTGTTCTCCCTGCTAGACCGAGCGGCACAGTGGATTGCCACCGAGGAAGGCCGCTTTTGACGTTGCGATCCTCAACGACGATGAATCGAGCTGCCGCCAAAATAAGCGCCCAAATATGTTCAAGCGTTGAGTTGCCCTGGCCTCCAGTGCCAGAGACGACGATTCCACGTTTACGGGCATAAACGGAATCGATAGATGCGTTACGCATTCCAGTAGTTGTGATCAATCTGTTCATTGAGACTTTTTTTCCAGTGGCACAAAGAGGCCTTCGCTCACCTTAGATTAGGGAGTCTGTCGATAAGGGATGGCAAAATCTTCGTCCGCTCTCTCATGGTACAGATAATGTGAAAATCTTTCAAGCGTTCCACCAGGTCATCCTGATCAAGCAGAGTGTCAGTGAACACCTGAACCTCCGCTCTCGCCTTGACTGGCTGCCAATTTGCACTTGTGAGGGCGACGGCCTGGTAATCATCAAGGACGGCAACACGTAGAATTTCACCAGCGGATTGCGACATGGTGTGGAGACAGTCTTATGGGAACTCACACAACACCAATGTTGGTCATAACTTGGAAATTAGGCAAACAGCAACAATCATCTACAAGAGAAGGGTTCGATACTAGCACCCTCTGATCAATGGTCATGTGTCCGCATCAAATGGGTACTATGGGAATCAGTCAGCTATCACGTACCAGAACGAGGGAAA
Source organism: Macrocystidia cucumis (assembly GCA_001179725.1). Classification (NCBI taxonomy): domain Eukaryota; kingdom Fungi; phylum Basidiomycota; class Agaricomycetes; order Agaricales; family Macrocystidiaceae; genus Macrocystidia; species Macrocystidia cucumis. The sequence goes on along the minus strand of CEMH01203078.1, from coordinate 194,060 downwards.
AGAGATCTTACTTCGAACGACTCGGGTGGGTCTGCCTCAGGAGCGTTAGAATCTAGGGCAATATGAGGACCTGTTGGTGTAGGGCGAGCGTTATCTCCACTTCCTGCGCTGGCGGTTACGGGAGTCTCTTCCTGTGTTTGGGCAACGGCGGGTTCAAATTCAATGAAGTCACCGGCTTCTTCTGGCCTTGAATCGGTGAGAATGATGATTCCACCTCCGCCCGCGTATCTCTCCGAAACCAGGCCGGGGGGGCCGGTCGTGCTTGAGCCGGTAGACTTTCCCTTCTGAGGTCCTTGCTTACTGGACACGGCCCGCACAGGTTGGTATCGACTGTCACTTGAGAACGAGATGCTGGGCAGTTGTGCAGGTGTGACGCGCGAGAAATTGGGTAATAACTCGAAAGAGGGTTCTGCTTTTTTTGATGACTTGGAAGCAGATGTTTTCGCGTCATCTGTTTTGCCATCTTCTGCTAAATTGGATAACGATCGGTTGATTGGCGAAATGTCGCCATCTCTGGCTTCGTCCGAGCGCCCATCTGCTTTCATTTCGACATCTTCGTCAGAGTCTTTCTTTGGTGATGTCTTTTCATCCTACACACGACGTTCAGGATAAGAAAGAACGCAGATAAGCGGTAAAACTGACCGTGTCCATTGCATCCCCTTCAGCAGCTGCCTTTTTCTTCTCTCTTGCCTTCACTTTAGCTGTCGTAGAGAGAACTGCAGTGGCAACCTTCGTGACCGTTTCTTTCTTCGGAGGCTTGATTGAAGCCGGATAGGCATATAGGCTGGGCTTCGCGTTTGAGACGAACTCGAACTTCGGTACCTAGAGACCAATGAGATGAGTTGCGGGGAACACCGAACGCCAGATATTATGAGCATACCTTGAGATCTTCATTCAACCCAATGATACCAGTGGGCTCGAACGCAAGACAGGCACAGTGCGCCAATGGGTACCAGTACCAGAACTGACAGAACATCACCATTCCAACAATGGCATTGGTGTTTTTACTTCCCGCCCGGCTTTGCAAGCTGATGGTAACGTTCCGCCCGCCTGCGTCGATGAATCCCTGCCCGAGGGCTGCTCCAAATCTCGCCATAGGATCCTCATGTTTGTCGGATACGACTTTGGTGTATAGAGCGCGTGTCGACGCTAGTGAAGGCGACGAAGCTTCCGATTGTTGTACCAAAATCATGCCCAGGGCGATGAATGCTCCTTGTCTCACGAAATCCACGCTGTCTTTCGTCATGGGTTCCAAAATTTCAACAGCATCCTGAGACGTAAGGATCAGGGCAAGGTCGACATCACTGCATGGCACATACCTGTAATCCCGTACCAGCGCAAGCAATTCCCAAAGCTAGAGTGGCACCGCAACGGACGTGGGGATTGTAGCTTTCGCTCAAAAGCTGGACAATGCGAGGAACTTGGCTGGGGTTCTTGAACAACAAGAAAGCCAAAGATGTGACCGCGGCCCTGCGAACGTCGTCGGAGGTGTCAGATACCGCAATGTGTAGTAGTTGGCGAATTGCATCGTTATTCGACGTCCCCGCGTACGCCAGAGCCAAGGTATATACACCGCCATAGCGTAAGATCGGATCCTGAAGAATCAGGTGAGTGGTGTTCTTTCAAAAGAATTTGGTTGGAACTACCTTCTCAGCGAGAAGGAGCTTGACTGTCTCATTTGCTTCTTCCTGTCGACCATAAAAGATGAAAGCAATTCCGACAGCAAGGCCACGAATGATCTTCTCGTGTTGCGTTTCACGTGCGTAGACGAGCATCTCGCGCACAGGCTCGGATGCTGCAGTACCAAGCATGATAAGGCCCATAGCGTATCCGGAAGCCTCCCCAGCGACGGCTGAGTCCATGAACAAAACGTTTTTGAGGTCGTCAAATGCGTCAAGACTCTTCGAACCCATCGCTGCCACCCCAAGCCCCAAGGCGGCACCATGCTGGACAACCTCTCCTTGTGCTGCTTTCAACGTGTCCCGAAGATAGGTAGAAACCGAACTTCCACAACCCGCATTTATCAACCCAAGAGCGTAAAGGGCGCCTCCTTCAGAATATGCAGCACCTTGCATGCCACTCTCTCCGCCACTCTGGGGAAGATAAGGCCCTAGGATTGTCATACCCTGTTCGAAGTAACCTTTGTGAATCACTCCTAACCCAGCGGTTGCCGAAAACTTGGACCAATTGGAGGCCAAGCCTAGCCATTCAAGGTTTTCGCGAAGGAAAAGGTCTGATGTTGTTCCTGAATGCATGAATGCGTTTTGTAGAGTTAGTGCGGTGTGGTATATCGATGATCGTGGCTCCAAGACGTCCTTGCGATAAAACGTCAATCAATGGGGTACATTCCCGAAAGGGTGCTGGTGCAGACCTTTGTATGCTTGAGGATCAGGAGATCGACATGATTATTCCTTTTCAAGAACTCCAAATACAGCTTCACGGAATCTTGACCAGTTAATATGCTTCGAAGCTTGTCGAAAATGGGTTTGGTAGTCTAGAATATGCATAAGATCGCTGCCCCTGGAACATAGGTCATTACTTACGGAGTCGCCTTCAGGAAGTTCAGTGCGAACGAGCTCCAAAAAGTCCTGAGAACCACCTTCAACCAAGTCGAATGCGAATTGGAAGGCTAATAGTTTCTCCTTCGGAACCAGCGATGTCAAGAGTGGTACAGTAAGGGCAGGACTGCTGAGAGTGACAAGTAGTCGGGTCAAAGAATGGACGTGGGGTGATCCATCTCCAGATGTAAGCTGAGGGAAGAGCGGGAAGAGAAACTGGAGCACTTGATCGCGATACTGGAGGGAAAAGCCTGTATCGAGAACGGCTTCCATCGCGTATGAGAGGAGAGAGATATCCTGCGTCTGCTCGTATATGCCTTCAATGACGTCTAGTCTGTGGGATTCGAGGGCGATGCCGATAGCCTACGGAATCAAAGGAATTGAGAAGGATAGTACAGGAGAGAAATAGCGGACACACCTGTTTGAATTCGCCCTCCGCTATGCACCGAGCAAAAATGTTTTCTATTATAGATTGCAAACGTTGGTCGATTTTTTCGGAGTTTGTTGATTCTGCGGTTGTCCGAAGTTCAATGTACCTGTCAATTGCTTTCGCTGACAGAGGAACGCGACGTCTGAGCCCAAGTAACAGGGATCAGAGGTTGGCAACGCACAAACAACTGTCTCCACGAATTCTTCTGATCCGTATACGCGAGTTTCTGCTTCAAACGCGGCGCCGGCCCCAAGCGCGAAGGACAATGCTTCATCGTACTCGCCGAGAAAGTAATATACTTTGCTCGCGAGAAGGGCTGCGAGATCACGAGCGGGTTTGGGCAATTCGTTGGTCTCGTAGAGAGATTCTCTGTGATCATGACGTTTAATCCTGAACACGAGCACAGATGATAATGGGATAGATACATGAGCGCAATGTGTTCTGAAATCTCCGCCCAGAACTGAGGAACGAGTGGATTGAGAGCTTTAAGGGCATACTGCTTGAAGAGAGGATCTGGTTCTGATAGTAAAGCGAGGACACCAGCGGCCGAGGATTGAGAGGAGGCAACCATTGCGTGCGGGGGGAAGGAAACAACTTTGGAGGTGACGCGTCCATCCCTTCCCCTCTTTGGATTTCAGTGGCCAATGTCTTCCATATTTAACAAGGGCAAATACCATCAGTCGACCATTTTGAAACAACACAACTCGCTCCGATTTATTCCTAAGTCCTTTCTCTAAAGTAAACACAATGTCGTTCTCCTTCCTCGCGCGTCGCTCTGCGCAAACCTTCCTTCGTCGTTCGTATACTGCAACTCCGCAACAAGTCTCTTCTCCATATTTGGCGGAACAGGACGCATTGCGCCATCATGCGGCTGGTACGCTGAACTCCTTCCCCCAAGTTTCCGATCGAACCTCAACAAGAATTCTTACACTTTAGATGCGACTGAACTTTGGCGCAAAATCAGGTGTGATCTTAGTCAATTGTTCAACCAAAAAATCTAATACAATCACCAATTAGTTACTACTTTTGTGCCCCTGCTGGTGCGTGTGTTGATGTTCAGCTCTTGGGTTTTTTTTAATGTCTCCCACATCCTCAAGTTATCACCTGTGTTGCCTGGGTCTACAATGCCGAGGCTGAGCATGCCGCACACATCAAACACCTGAAGGCTGAGAATGGCGGTCATCTTCCAGAAATCCCCGCATTCGACTATATGAACAGACGCAGCAAACCTTTCCCTTGGGGAATGAACTCATTGTTCTACAACCCTCATGTGAGCAGACCCCGGATTTATTCATGACTTTTCCACTGATCCATAATCTTGTTCAGGTTAACAAAGACTTGGCTGCAGAGTAGATAATAGACATCAACCCTTGCCAATCAATTCAAGTCCTACCTTTCATCATCACAGGAGCGACGTCGGATATTCACGATTGAAATAAGGATAGTGCGTATTACATTGTTAGAAAAGATGGTATGCAACCGAGTGTCCGAAGGAAATCCATCAAAAAATCACAGCAAGCCAGCAACCAAACTACTGAATGTCACTAACACCAGGGCTAGCGTTGGGACTGATGCTAAAGTTGCGCTTCCAGTCGGTCGAGGGATATTAGAGCCAACCGCGCCAGTGGCAACAGTGTATACCGAGCCAAAAACGGATGTGGCAACACCCGCGCCCGACTGAGCGAGGGTGAATGCATTTCCGCCCTCACTGCTTATCACTGTGAAAGCTTGGTCTCCAACAGCTTGCAAAGGACCCCACATCAGCCTTTGGAGACAAAAAAAAAAGGCGACATCTCTTACAGACGACAGTGGAAATGACCTGCCCAGCGCCAGAGGTGATCTGGCTGCCTATGCTTCCTGCAGCTTGGGTTGCTTGGCTGAAGATGGAGCCACCAACACTAGTTACGTCGCCTACTAGGGACGTGGCTGAAGAAATGTTTTCAATGTTTGTGTGGGCACCTAAACGGCAGATGGACTAACCTCCGTCAAGTACTAAGGACGGAGAATGAGTTAACGAGCATCACTGCAAGAAGGACGGAATCTCACGTTGTCTGTCCTCAATATCATGAGGGGTAGCGTTCACAGTCAGGAAGAGTGCAACGAAAAAGGAAAAAAGCAGTTTAAACATATTGTGGGGGTAGAACGAAAAGATTTAGTGATTTTGCACAAGGCCGACATGTCGTTCTTATGAGCAAAATAAAAGTGTGTAGTCAGGTCCAATGACACATCAGATCGAATTGATCAAGGCACTGCCAAGCTCCACAAAATCTGGACGTTTTGACCGCAGCAATTTGCAGAGCTTCAACAAGAGACATTTTGGAGGTGATTGGTAACCTGCGCGACCTTCAGGCTTGATGACTTGCAACATAAATCCTTTTGCAAGATGGGCAATGCAGGCGCAAGTTGCAGTGTTGCATATCAAGGGACTGCGCACGTGATTCAGGGAAAATGACGTCTGCGGAAGGTATCGCCGTTCTTGTGTGTTTCTCGTGTGCACAAGTTATAACGGGACCAATTCTTGGTGCTCCCATCATAGCCCTCGTCATTATCAACCCCGAAATTATCGACACTCCACAAAAAGAAGGAAAAAAACAAAATAGAAGAAAAAAAATGCCAAAAGCCATCATTTCTCCATCTGTCCTGGCCTCTGATTTCGGTCAATTGACCGCGGAATGCCAGCGAATGATAAAAGGCGGTGCAGAGTGGTTACATATGGGTGAGTCTCCTCAACCACCAAAAAACTCAAGTATGAACGGTCGTCATTGCCTTGCACCAAGACGTCATGGACGGGTAGATTGGGTTCCTTTGAGATTACCGGAAGAAATCTACCGCTCATCCGACGTTTATCTAGCCATTTTGTCCCAAACATCACTATGGGTTAGTTCACTCCACTGCTGGAGCATTTCCTGTGCTAAGCGACGAGCTAGGCGCGCCCATCTTGGCATGCGTATCCAAGGCGATACCAGACATTTTTATGGACTGCCATATGATGGTGTCGGAGCCCGAGAAGGTATCGAACAAATCTATTCCTTTTTTTTTTTTTCCATATTCTCAAGATCGAACTCTGTTTAAGTGGGTGGATGACATCGCCGATGCCAAGGGCTCCTTGTACTGCTTTCACTTGGAAGCTACCAGTCAGTCTCCATTTGCGCAGCTCATTCCGAAACATACGCTACGCAGCACTCACACAGCCAAAACTTGGTAGAAGATCCCCTTTCTTTAATTGATGCGATCCACGCGAGGGCTATGAAAGCCGGAGTAGCGATCTCCCCAGACACCCCTTCAACTGCCATCTCCGACGAAGTGGCTCATGCTGCGGACATGCTACTTGTCATGACTGTCTACCCGGGTTTGTCTTACGCTATGGCTTTTCCCAGTCTGCATTCGGCTGACGACTAAGCAGGCCGAGGCGGCCAGAAATTCCTGGAGAGATGTGTTCCCAAAGTCGCAGAACTCCGCGCTCGCTTCCCTGAGAAGGACATCGAAGTTGATGGTGGTGTGGGACCAGCCACTATCAGTGCATGTGCTCACGCAGGTACTGCCGGTTTTTTCTCAATTCTTCGATTCTCATCCTCTGACGCGTTCCAAGGGAGCAATGTTATCGTTGCGGGTACGGCCATATTTGGCGCGCAAAATCCTGAACAGGTGATCGCCACTTTGAAGGCCACCGTCGATGAGGCACAAGCCCAGGCTTCCCAAAAATAAATATAAACTTGTAGGGCCTCAACGATACAAGGTTCGCCGCATGCAGAATTAAATGGATGTCTCGTACAATGGTCTGTCCGGATGAATGTAATAACCAATTAGGAGGATTAGCAGGAGATTCAGATATCAGTTCGCCCCATGTCAGATGCGAATCACCAATGCATCCACTCCCCATACATACTTGGCCGTTCTCCCCTGAGATAAGCTTCGAATGTCCTCTTCAAAACTGTCGACCAGTCCAGGTCGCTTTTGTCATCCTCAACAGCGTCTCCGTAGTCGGCTGCTGCTCCCGAAGTTGAATTCAGCCCACCGACGTTGAGCAAAACACGCGCTACACGTTCTCCGTCTGCAAATCGGGGTCCAAGATCAGGCCAATGTCGAGAGGGGTCGAAAGGTTTCCACCTGGTTTTTGCTTGGGATTGAGTGCTTTTTTCCAAAAAAACAACAACAGAATCGACGAACCAAAAGTTGTGGAAATGATATGAATACGCCCCTTTGTAAAATCCATCAAAACCTAATGCTTGTGGGGCGGCACTCTGTAACACTGGAGTATCGAAGAAATGCTCGAAACTGAATTTGTGAATGAGAATCCAGCAAGTGGCATAGCAGTTGGTAGTTGAACGTACTCTGCAATGAAAGGTTGTGGCGGTCGGTCTGTTTGATAGTATTCGGTGTTGAGCCACGCGCTGTCGAAAAGCGCGTCGGGAAGTCGAAGCAGCAAACCTTCCAGGTACGCCTCCTTGGTATATCTCGAAACTGTCATAGGATGAAAGTCGAGAGAGTTCTTCAACGCCGTTTTGAACAGGAAAGTGCCCAACGCGGAGCCTTTGTTCAGATGCAACACCGCCGTATTGTACTTTTCCAGACGCGACCAACGATATGCAAAGGCCCCCTTCCACCCCCACAACTCCTCCCAATCCCGAAGAAAGATGGTGTCGGCATCTAGATATATGCCTCCAAATCGATGACAAAGGATGAAACGAGCCATGTCAGATAGGATGACCGACATGCGATCGTACGAGTTCGATGACTTTGAACCAGCTCTGTTCACCAGGTCGTCATCCTCCACATTGGCTGAAGCCAGGAGAAGCGAAGCTGCAGAGTTCTTGTCTGATTGCGATTGTTTTCGCTTGGGCTGCACTCCGAAAACTTGACCACCAGAGTTGAACAACGTGTTCACACCCCGCCAGTGGTCTTTGAGCTCGGGAACTCCATCCAGCTGCTCGGTTGTGTTCCAAAGTTTGAATTTGATAACCTCTTTGAAACGCGGGTGCAAAAATGGTGACGCCCATGGACTAGACTTGAGCTGCTCAAACATGTCTCGAGTAGCAGAAGGGTTAGGGATAGAGGCGGCAGGGCCGGGATTTATCCACAGCCAGAACTGGGGACGGCAGCCAACGTAATCAGACTGGTCGGCAAGGTGCAAACCTGTGTTTTGGGTGAAAAGGAAGGAGAGAAGCGCCATGTATGGTTTGTCGGTAAATGGCCCAGTCCAAAACATATGAAATATCCGGGGACTGGTGGGGTCGCATGGACTGGGAAGTGAGGTGTACGGAACGTATGGCACAGTTGGTGGCAGTGGAATTGGGGGGACTTCCCATTCAACGCCTCGTCGTTTTGAAAGCCCCTCGTCACCATCTGCCTCGGTGTTGGCTTCCTGCGATAAGGACCTTTGCGAGTAGGTCTTGTCGGATGAAAGTGAAGAGGATCGAGCCTCGGGATGCTCGACGTAGATATACTTCCAATCGTCCATGTTGCCTCTTCTCAGCCGTTTGCCGCTGTCGAGTCCGGCACCCGTTCGTAGGACTTCTAGGCAGTCCCGGACATACTGGGGGAAAAAAAGAGGTGTTAAATCCAAGGTAGGGCAGTGGTGGAGTTCAAGACGAACCTTATTGCGAGAAAAATTACAATGCTCCATAACGACATCCAAATCGGCTATACTCCCAGGCACTGGACGTGGTGGGTAAGCAACATTTGGTGGCCGACTCTGAATGTCCAGATACACTCTCTTTGAACCTGTTCCGTTCGTAAAAGTGGCGAAAGGGCTAGACGATGGAAGGGGTTTTCTAGGCGGGATAGCTGGGTTGTTTGGCGGTTTGCGCAGATGAAGTTGTTCAGGTACTGCAATAGACACCAGTAATGTCAGCTTCACCAACAAGTATCAAACATCCACCGCACTTACTACTCTCACGACTGGGATAATGACCACTGCCAACCTCCCACTGCCAAATGCGTTGAAGGTCTTCTCTCTTGTAAACGAGTGTTGGGGGATCCCCGATGAAGGGAGTGGGCCATTGCTTTTCATGTGAACCAAATCGCTTGGCTAGAGCGAAAGCGGCAAACACGAGAAGAGCAAGCCCAAAACAGAGGAATACGGAGCCACGCTTCCTCCCAAACTTCGAAACACACAAATAGTGAATCCTACGGATGTTAGGGACTAATACGCGCAAAAGTGGGGTTTTTACAACGGGAACGGCCAAAGTAAAGTGGGTGAACCAGGGTGGTGGGAGTGATCGCCGAACGAGTTTTTCTTGCCCATGTGGAGAGTAACTAGGGAGGCTTTCGACGGAAAGTTTCGTTTTATGATGAGAATGGGGGGAAACCCTCTGAGCCAAAGGAGAGTAGGATGAGGTGGTCATTGACCAATGAAGAAGGAACGGAGGTCGTGTAAAATTCCCCCAGGGCAAAACACTACAGCAAAAACAATGATTTTCAGATGCATTACGTAACAAATTCTATTTCATTGACCCTTTTCTTTCGTCTTTCTCTTACACACTTCCCAGAGGTTGCATAGCCAGATCAGCAGAATCAGTGGGCACCGATAGAATACGCAGCGTGTTTGTGTGTCCTAGACCACCTTTCCACCCTTGAACTGCTACGATAGTAGAGCCAGGTGTGATGATATTCAATTCCAGGGCGTGGCGCAATCCAAACCGAATGCGGTTATCGACCTAAATGCCCGTCGTTTAACAAATTGAAGATTTTTTTGATGAAGATCACCCACATCGGTTTGCCATTGATGATCTTGGATACCACGAGGTTCAGGGTACCAGAACGGATAACAACCTCGGTGAAGATGGATTTGTCGAGAGGTTTGCTGGTTACGAGTCACTGCAACTTGGTAATCAGCATTGCAGCAGCGCCACCAAATGATAGACTACCTGTGAGGATGGGAACTCTTGGCCTGTATTTTGAGATCAGACGAGCTGTGTTGCCACTCGTCGAAAGTACCAGGATCGCGCTCGCGTTTTGCTCTCTCGCGGCGGCGACAGCGGCGATAGCGACAGTCTCCACGGTCTCGGTGGGACGAGGGGCTAACCCTCTCAAATCATCATACAGAGGTGGGTAGCAGATTGCAGACTCCGCCAAAAGGCAGGTTTCAGCCATCATCAAAACTACCAGTGGTCAGTCCACGTTTTCCGATAGGGGTGGGATACTTACCAGATTGTATGGGGTACAAGCCTTTAGCGGTCTCTCCAGAAAGCATGACACAGTCCGCACCGTCAAGAACAGCGTTGGCAACATCGCTAACTTCCGCTCGGGTGGGGCGTGGGTTATACTTTGATGAACGTGAGAAGTTGACGGTATCGCAGCATTGCGGAACTCACCGTCATCGACTGTAACGAGGCGGATAAGAAACGTGCAGTAAATCAGTAAATCAAACGCACCTCGAGCATCTGTGTAGCAACGATAACCGGCTTTCCCGCAATGTTGCATTTGGCAATCATCATCTTTTGTGCCAGGAAAACTTGGCTGGCGGGAATTTCGATTCCCAAATCTCCACGAGCAACCATGACTCCGTCAGTCTCCTTCAAAATCTCATCAAAGTTGGCAACTCCTTGTTCGTTTTCGATCTTGACAATGATTTTGATGTTGGCTCCGTCAGGGCCAAGCACAGTTCGGATATCTTTGACATCTTGACCGCGACGGATGAAAGATGCGAAGACCATATCTACACCATTCTTGACACCAAATTGCAAGTCCTTTTTGTCCTTATCGGATAAAGCAGGGAGATCTACATCCGTCTTGGGGAGGTTTACACCTTTTCGGGAAGAGATAGTGCCGCTATTGATGGTTCGAACGAGAACGTTCGGCCCATCGATAGAGAGGACGAGGAGGGAGAGAATTCCTAAGATAGGTGAGGATTACATTCATCTACGCGATGCACAATTAGTGATTTACCGTCGTCAACGTAGATAGATTTCCCGGGAGCGGTGACTTTGGGAAGGTTGGTCTATAGCAGGTCAGGTTGGGAAGCCGATGTAGGGGAAAGAAATATTTACGTAGTCGACCCACATAACCTTATCGTCACATATTTCGCTGTATTTGGGGTCGGTCGAGATAATGAACTCGTGATTGGCAGGAACTTTGTACTATTGCGCAATCAGCCAACCTATTCTGTCAAATGGGGTTTGGGGGATACTAACGTCAAGGCCATCCCGTGTCAAACCCGTGCGAATCTCGGGGCCTTTCTAAATGAAAGTGAGGTCATTGGATAACCAACAAAAACAAAACACGGACAGTGTCCAGGGCGATTGCGACGGGACGCCCAGGGAAAGCTGATAACGTTAAATGAGCTGAAAATACACGAAAACGGGGGAAGAAAAGTTGTTTACACGCAACGCTTTGTCTCGTGTTGTCAATGACACTCTGATGATATTCGTAGGATCCGTGGGAGAAGTTCATACGAACTGGTGGCTATTAGAGTTAAATACCGATTCATCACTGATCTCGCGTACCAATGTTGACGCCTGCATTTCGGAGGTCCGTAAGTTTTTCTACGGTGTTCACCTTGGGACCTGAAGTGTTATCGGCGATCAACGTCATATCCGGCCAGCATCGTTATGAGAGAACCCACCGATGGTTGCGATGATGGCGGTCTGTTCGACGTGATCAGATAGGAGACAATCAACTCAGAGAAGTGAGATAAACCTTGCGGTGAAATTTTGTTTCGGCTGTTGGGACTGGAGCGTTGGCAGTGTTGAGAGTGGAAGACCACTCGAGTTGAGAGCGGATACCGTCAGCAGGAAACATGATATGATAAGAAAGTGGGAGGAAAGGTAAGGATTGAGGAGATAGTGAAACGGTTTTATAGCGGAGGTAGAGAGACTATAAGAGAGGATCGATGTGTTAGCGTAGGAAGGCGGGTTTGATTCGTTGTGTTTTGGATTGTCGTCAGCTTATCGATGATGATGACGTCATCAATCATTTCCATCCATTGACATCAAAAACAAAAAAAAATCATTTCAAAGCTAGGTACGTACATGGGTCAGTCATTTCACAGCAATCAAAATTCGAAAACAGTCGCCTTTCAAAAAGAAGAAAATTATACAAGAGTGCCCACCTCCCAGTCCTACATCACTCGCAACGTCCAGCCATGCATTCCACCATCGGCCGCTGCCGCTGCCTGCGCAGCCGCAAGCCAACCTGTGTCAATGCTTCCCCCAGGTGCAGTGGGCGGATTTCCAGCGATCCCCCCGAGATCCATGCTTTGGAAAACGTTCTCGCAGGCGATTGTGCGACCAGAGTGGTAACCAACTCCATCCGACGCTCGAATAAACAGAAGCGGCAGACTGCAGCCTGCAATGGAAGGTGCTGAGGGCCCAGATCCGTTGCGAACATCAGCTGGTTGTGATCCATCCCTCGGAGACTGGTGGTTACTGCCGCTTCCCTCAATAGTCGGTGGCAACGCATCTTCTTCGACAGCTTTGATGACTTCTGCGAGCGGCGGCATTTCCACGATGACAATAGTATGCAATGGACCAGACGTCATGTATCTCGGGGGTCCAGCTGATGGGGATCCAGGGGATCCTCCGTCTGTCGGCGTTCTCCCGTCTGAACCTGGAACCGATTGGACGAATGGGGAGATGTTCGTCAACGGTCCTGGGGGAGTTGCCTGGTAAACGCGGTGCCGTAGTGGTCCCAAATTCCCAAGGTAAACGTCAAGAGCCGTTTGCAATCGCGTTTTGGGGTCTTCGTAAAAGAAGTTCGATACTGTCAGTTCCACAGTGTTGTTGGCTGGGCGGTATACAGGAGCGGTGAACAAGGTCGGGAACGGGGTGATTGGCATTTCGGGTATGTTGTTATTTTGCCCAAAGGCGTCAAAGAAAGTGTACTGAAATTTTGCTAGGGTGGGGTTCAGCAACTGCAGAAAGCACAGTTCTATTGAAACTCACATATCCCAACTATTGTCCAACAGAGGTAGTCATCGACTTCGTCTGAAATCACCCTGACACCATCCTTCAATTCATCGCGCACCCGAGGGGACTGGAATAGAAGCGGGTGCGTCCCCGCCTGGGATGACATTCCTGGGGCAGGAGGGGCAACAATTCCTGGCGTTCCCGGAATGGGTCCAGCCGCGGAAAGATAATGCCGAGAACCATCGGGGTTGACTCTCTGTAGCGCGATTTTTTGCATTTGACTCACGGGACCGCCATCATCTGCCGAAACTCTGCCCTTGTCCACTTTTCTAATCACCAGTGGCGAAGTAGTGATACCCGAATGAGTATCGGAAAGGACGATTTCACAACCATATGTTACAGGCTGGGGTCCTCCTAAGAACGTGACGGTCGTGAGCTGGAAATAAAAAGATTCTCATCACATGATGCGTACCAACGGGCGGTGGCTCGGTTGGGCGACGGACCACGTTCACATTGAAAGCTGACCACGCAACGTTGCTCGCGCATAGTTGAGCATGATCGATAGTCATATACTTGGTGCGTACGGTTTGAGAGTTGATACGATTGAACAACGAGACAGGTCCACCGGCCAGAATGCATGACGAAATGTTACGCGTTTTTGCCGTCTTTTTGGATGGTTTGGATATGATGGTCACAGGAGCCGAATCAAACGCGGCCCAGACGCGTCCGCTGGCTGGTTCTGCGCCTTCGGGGGTTAAAGAAGGCGGTGGAGGCTCTGCTATATCCAGAGAGAGTTGAAAACTCTTCGCCTTGGCGGTCCCTGTGACGTGAAGGAACTTGAAGCTGGCTGTCATGTTATTGTCCAATGGCGCCTTTTGCTCAAAGGTGCGTTCGCCACTCTCGGAAACCACCCCCATGGATAAGTGCTGGGAGCGCATGTGCCAAACAGGTCCTTCGATATGAACGACGGGTGGTGGACATAGAAAGCGCTTTTCGCTTCCGTAAGATTTTTGCGCGACGGCGGCATGCAAACACACGACCGTTGTCATAGGCATCACTCGGGCTGGATCTTGAGATACATGGTCGCGGACGATGCGACGAATCTTGTTGTGGGGATCGTCTGATTCGGTTTCGTCGAGTTTGCGTTTACCTGATGGGGTCTGTGGGCGGTTAAAATCAAGCGCTCAAGGGGGAAATAAGAGAAAAGTATCCACCTGGGGTATAATAGCTTGGTTATTGTCATTCTGGGGAGTTGATGAAGAGGTTGAAGCGTTCCATGACGAACTTTGACCGTTCTGGCCGGAATCCTTGTTGGCTGCGACTAGGATTGACTGAAGAGAAGCATTCGAGTCGGCGGTGGTTGGCTGAGGTGAAGGGGGCGGTGGAGAAGTGTGAGTATCGGTCAGGGAAGATGATTTTGGAGAAGATGAATTGTTGTTGACCTAAAGAGAGAAGAGTTGAGGTAGGAAAAATGGGAGAAATAAGAGAATATAAAGAAATACCAGAGAATTTGAATTTGTAAGAGTTGGAGTTGCTGAGCGCGAAGGATTGTTTGAATGAGATTCTGAGGGAGCTGAAGCCATCTGAAGATGGTGGTTCAGAAAGAAAGGATCCTGTGCCATCGACATTATAGGCGTGAGAGCAAAGTCTCACGAGAGTAAGTGGGAAAAAAAGGTGTTGGCTTGGTTCGTGAGAGACTTGGTCTTATAAATCCCCACGACCTATCCAGGACCCCGGTCTCCTTTAAATATTCTAATTATTTTATCTTCTCTCAAAATAGTCTCCGCCGTCAATCCATCCAGCTCTTCCCCGAAAATACCAACCTCTTCTTCATCTTCACTGTTATACCCCTTCTCCCACTCTGAAGTTTTCCCTCCATACTCTCCAACCCATTCCCACTCGTCCCCACATCGCAGAGACCGAGGGAAGAATCCTGTCAGATTGAATGCATCTTCTTTTTCTCTCTCCCCGCCGTGCACCCTCCTAGTAATAGCTTCAATTCTAGTAGTGGGCCTAGCCGTAGCTGTCACCACTTCATCATCCGTTTCCACCCTTCTTCGCATCTTTTCTCCTTCAGAGCGAGTAAGCATTGTTGACGGCACCGATGCCGCAATAGTCTCTGGTGCGGGTTTTGAACGCTCAACAGTCATGGGGGAGAGGACAGGGTGATCAATGCCTTCTTCTCTCCCCCTTTTATCAATTGCGCTACCGAGAAGGGTGATGTCACTCCTTAGAATATTCTATTGGCTAGTGAGGGGGATACCAAAATGCAGAGTCCATGTGTTCGGCAAGAAGCAGAATAGTAGGGTACAGAAGGAAAAAAAAAGGAGGGTGATCAGAAAGAGAGGGGGTGATCATGCATACGGATGTCCATAATATTATACTGTCCATAAAAAGTCCGGCAATGTAGATAAAAAGTGTCATTTGTTCGTATGTTGTCGTCTTTTCGGAGGATTGCCACCGTCCCTGACTGGTTCAGGAAATGGTACCGTGTCGGTTTTCAAGACCCTCGATTCGCGCTTGTCCTTTGATCCACTCAGGCGACCATCCAATTCGACCTCTTTCTGTTGTCTTTGCCAGTCTTCAACCTTGAGTGTTGATACTCGCTTGGATGATGACCCGAGTATGTCCGCGCTCGTAGATCGGGAATGTCGGTGACCGCGAGTCTCATTGAGAGCCATGGACTTCCGTCCAGTCCTTTCTCGCTCCGGTTCCTCTGTTTTGCGCTTTTCCAGGTTAGCCGCTTTTTCAGCTTGTCTCCGCGTCACGGCTTCTTTCTCCTTCGCTCTTGACCGTTCCCATCGTTGCTTCGCAGCCTCAAGCTCTGCACTTTCCTTCGCGGCTTGTGTTAGGGGGTTTTGCATGTCTCGCATCTTTTCCCGATGGCGTTCATTCAACTCCTCAAAAGTACGAGTGCGCGTACCTATTGGGCGTTGTGGCTGAGGAGCTATAATTGGAGAAGATGGTTTGCGAGGTGGAAGGACTGTGACTGGGACGTTGCCGCCAACAGAATTGCGCCTTGCATGGTGGGAAACTCTCGCCAGAGGCGCATCGTCCGAGGATTCCGTTGCTGCGTCTCCCAGTCCAAGCGCACTCTCTCGTCGTTTACGGTCTTGAAGAGCCTCTGTGACAGCCTGTGGGATCGGGAGTCGACTTGTAGCGGCTGCTCCGATCGGTGACGTGACACCCGCAGGAGGCTGCAAAAGTCTTCGATCGTGAACGTAGGCGTCCCAGTCCTCGTGAAGTAGCGGCGCGCTTGTTGGACGACCAAGTGACTGTCCAACTGCGGAATTGGATAGTTCCATTGACTGTACTCGGTTACGTGGATCAACGGACCGTGGAGGCCGTAGGTGAGCAAGTGGTGGTAACAAGGCACTTCCGGCGTCAATACTAAGTGTTCTCCTGGAGGTGAGGGAAG
Source organism: Macrocystidia cucumis (assembly GCA_001179725.1). NCBI lineage: Eukaryota > Fungi > Basidiomycota > Agaricomycetes > Agaricales > Macrocystidiaceae > Macrocystidia > Macrocystidia cucumis. The sequence continues at coordinate 177,809 of CEMH01203078.1, read as the reverse complement.
GTCGTCGCGATTCAGCGGATGATGAGGGAGCTGGGGTCTCGGACTTCAAAGCGTCGATCGACCGTCGGATAGTCTGGATTTCGATGAGAAGTTCCTCTTTCCGCTTCAGTTCTTCTAGGTCTGCTGATGAAAGTTCTTTGGGCGAGGGAACGTCGTTTGCAATGAAGTTGCGTGGGACGTCGTCTTCGATTGCAAAGCCTAGATCGAGAGTCGGAAGTGCCCCTGGTGACTGTAGCACTCTCGCCGCCCTTCGTACTTCTTCGTCTGGTGTTGGAGCGGCTAAAAAGTCAGAAACGCCGGATTGATAGCGAGGTCGACCACCATTGACAAGGGTAAACGTAGAGGACCCGCGTTCAGCTATCGGCGGGGGCGACCTTTCCTGGTCCTTCATCAAAGGAGTCGTGGAAGTTCCACTCGCGTGACGCCCTTGCTTTCCTAACGTGGGATGATCCCGTTCCCATTCATCCCTCTCGCGTATCACAGCTGAGAACTTTTCGGATGCTTGAAGTTCCGCCTCCACGTCTCTCTTTTTCTGCTCTTCAGTTATCTCTCGCAATTTGCGTTGGAGAATCCTCAGAACGCGAAGCTGTACCGCGATGCCCATGAGAGCAACAGCGGCAATGAGGCCCAGTTCGATCTGCATCGTTTGAGAGACGGGAAATTGGATGCCGTTGTGGGTGAATTTGGGGAAGAGCGATGGGAAACCTAGATTCCAGATGTAGAACTAGAGCAGTGGTCAGTGAAGTATGTTCCCAAACGCGCCGCACAACTAATTTACCTCTTTCAGCCCTGCAGTAGTGAAGCAATCGACTCCAAGGATAAAGGAGGAGGATCCCACAAAGGCCGTGGATACAAGTAATATGTGATAATGTATCTTCACCAGATGGCATTAGCATGGAGCAGTGGCTTCGCAAATCAGATAATCACCTTGGGAATAGTACACAGTAAGAAGCCGATTACAGCACATCCTATTATTGTGGGATAAAATCATTGTCACAACAAGAAGGACTGAGAGAGACAAACCTATATAGAGAATCCAGCGAAAGCTGGTTGAACGGATCAAACCGCCGTCGTGGAAGCACTGTATCCAGAGCGCTAAGGCAAAGCCGCCCCAAGCGCCGATTCCATATCTTGCGGCTTTCCAAAAGAATATGGCAATTGCGCCGCCTCCAATACCCGCGATCACAGAAGCCAGAACGAACATGCCGCGGAGAGTCTTGCTTGGGGGATTGACCGCGGGAAGTACGCCGAACTTTAATATGAGGACAATGCAGACGAGCGACAGGGTGTAGAAGCCAATCAAAAAGAAGGAAGTCCTATTTGTCAAAAGATGATGAAAAAAAAAGGAAGGAACGGAGGGGACGTAAAGTTGAACACACCACCGATTCTTGTGGCCGTAGAAAGCGGATGGCAGGCCAGTCAGAATGAGAATCACACCGAGAACCGCGAACGCTGGGTCAACTTTTGTGGCCTGGAGGCAAACATGTCAGCAACGGAGACTGCGGAATCCCGGCGACGAACCAAAACGAATGGATTTGAAGAGGGTGTAGGAGAGGGCGAAGCAGTGGTGCTGGTAGAAGTAGTCGAGGTTGTAGCTGAGGGCGTGATAGTGACATTGAATGTGGTTGGGTTGACAATAGTCAAGACTGTATTCTGTCCAGCGATGCGTGTAGTTCTCGTGATTGTGAAAGTTGATGTTGTTAGGGAAAGGGTAGGTGTTGGGGTGGTGAGAGACGTAGACGATTGGGCCAAAGCGAGAGGAATGAATGAGAAAATAGGGAAGAGGAGGAGGGAGAGCCTCATGATGGTGGCTGGTGAAGCAAGGTGCTCAGAGAGCACAAGTTAACATGAAAGTCTAGAAATAATAATACATCCGACGACGCTCATAAAATTCCGGTAATTTCTTCCGGCCAACTTGATTCTTCGTGGGATTGCGTCACAAAACGTGATGTCTATTTAGTCGAAATATTCAAATTCAACTGCAACTAAATCTAATCGCCGTAAGATCTCGTTCATTTTATCCGATTCTCTCTCTTCAACAACGCTAATCACCCGGCCTCTCCTTCCAAATCGTCCCACTCGTCCCATAACATGCACGTAACTATCCACCGCCCGGCCGGTCACCCTTCCCCCTTCCGGAAGTCCAAGCATAAACACGTGGCTCAATTCAGTAAGGTCCAAACCCCGAATCGTTGCCAGTGTGCCCACAATTAGCTTCGGCTCCTTGTTGTCGTCTTGTCGTCCTCCCCTCGACTGTAAGTCCAGCCCCTGTGCGTTGACCCCAAGTTCTCGAAGTTCATGCACCGCTCGTTGCACGGCCGCCGAGGAGGGAAGCACAAGCAAAGCCGCCGAGGGCACATCGAGGGCAAACGCCGTGGCAATCGCCTCAAAGGCGTTTGGATTGAATGGAGATGGAATCGCATGGTATCCTGAAACCTTTGGGTCAACAGACCTGTCATCATCGTCATCATCATTCGTTCATCACTTACTGTCAGCCAGCACGTTTTCGGCCGATTCAGGTTCGAGGCCTTTTGTTGCTCCAAATATGCTTTCTGGCGTGATTGGGAGTTCCGGGTCGGAGCCTTTGATATATGGTCTTGCCCCAGAAATATTTTTGATACCATCATTCGATACGACGAGAATTGAGTGTGAAACGAGGCTTGCTCCAAGTCCACTCGCCAGTGGAGTGTGTTCATCCATTCGACGGTCCAGAATCGACCCTCGTCCCTTGACCTTCAGAAGGTTGTCCTTATTCAGCCACCCACTCTCATCAAACAGGTAATTGGTGAGATGACTCCGTAACGTTGCGCTGGACAGAATCAACTGGGGTCCATTTGAACGGCCATCCGAGTCCACACTGCTGCGCCTTTTGAGTTGAGCCAGACCAGGTTCGTCCTGCAACCGCTCTGCGGCGATTTTGCGTTTTGAATAGATCACGTCCAATAGCCCCCGAGTGACTCCCGGATGTGCTAAAAGTTTCCGCTTCGCGGTCACAGTGCCACCATGGAACGACCTGCGTGGATCTTTGTTGGGAAGAGTCTCGACCAGATAATCAACTTCATCCACAACCACAGACGAGAGGCTGTTCAGCTGCAGCACGTCAGGAGCTTGTTGCCACACGTCCCAGAGAGCTTGGGGTGTTCCGATCAGAACATGAGGCACGGTCCTTCGAAGCGTTGGTATTCCAACGCTGAGGTGCGAACCCCCATCTCGTACTAACGTTTGAACCACTGAGGCTAAGGGCGGAGGTGGCGTGTCAGCTGGCGACGCCAACAGACGTTGAACCCAGGCAGAGAATTGATATGCGAGGTCCCGGTGCGGGACGATGAAAAGAGAGGTGATGTGTTGGTTTTGTACGGGTCCATCCTGAGTTTCCGTTGTGGACGTTAAACGAGGTTTGTTGAGAAGGGCCATGAGGATTCCAAAAGATCTGGGGAAATTTTGTCAGGTAAAAAAGCGAGAGTCGACGAGAAAAAAAATCACGACTCACTTGCCGGAACCCGTCAAATCGCGAAGAAGTACATCCTTCCCAGAAAGGATGGCTGGAATGAAAGCTACCTGAGCGTCCGTCGGCTGCTTTACTTCCGGAAACGCGCTTCGCAAAGCAGCAAGTATTGGAGGATGAAACCCAAGGGAAGAAAATTCTGGCCTTTCCACAAGCGAAGGAGCCGTCTGCTGCAATGTTGATTCAGCTGGCTGGGTATATTCCCGTTTACCTAGTGGGCCGCCATAGCGAGGAGTCCAGCAGATCCGAGCATAAGAAGACGAGATGGTTGCTCGAAAAGGGCGCATGTCACAACCGTGACGTCAGAAATTCCGACAAATCCCCAGCCCAATTGCAATTGCCTCCACCGTTGAATTGAACTTCAACACAGACAATCCCAAAAATAAAAGTATGTTATGGCAAGCATCCAAGAAATGGCGCTCCTCACAAAGAGGCCACATGTGAACAAGGGATACAAATTATTTTTATTAGTCCTCTCGCTCAGTAACTCGTTCGTAATCAGCCCGACTCCGGTGGAAAAACCAATCTAGCCAACGTCGTCCAAATCCTGCGGGTAACGACTCTGAAGATAACACATTTGGAATCCAGGGTGTTTCATTTTCATATTCTAAGCGTTCCTCTCGTTCCTCTACAACACGTTCATTGAGTCAAGGTAACGTAATGAAAACGAGACTCACCTTCGCCGAAGATAGCATCCATTTCTTCGAGTGGAACACCCTTAGTCTCTGGATACACTATGACAAAAGTAGTCCTGAAGAAGTGCAAAACAAATAGAAAAAATCCTTACGAAAATAAACTGAGGCTGTGTTAGTAACCATACTTGTTCGAAGGAAGACACTTACCCAGTATGAAACTGCAGACGCAGAAGAAACCATGCATTGGGTAAAGGCGCCACTGGATGAGGTCTTGCAAATAAGGGGTGACTTCGCCAACCAAAAAGTTGAAACCCCAATTTGTTGCTGTCGAGAGCGACACACCCTTTGCTCGAAAGGCCAGTGGCATGATCTATAACCACTTTAGCGCAAACACACAAAATAACAGATCAGCAACCGACTTCAGGTGGATACAGCCAGGGAATCGGACCCCAGCTAGAAAGTGACACATCAGATATTGTCATTGACATGTAGTGAAAACTGCAGACCTATATCCAAATGCTGCGTTGAAGATGATCACACAGATTACAACAGCATTTGGGGTCTGAGGGATGTCGATATACATCCACCACCCGGTCGCACCCAGAGCGACAGCCATCTAATTCAAAACCTGAGCCAAGCATTCGGCCCAAGAAGCGGAACTACGACATACCACGACTGCACCCGACAATAAGATTGTCCGACGTCCCCACCGATCAACCACATACCACCTGCAAAACATTAAGCTACGGTCAATGGTAAAGCGAGAGATTTTTCACAAACGGGGGTAGAGTGCTTAGGACGTAAATAAGAGAGTTTATTCCTGTCATCAAAATTGCCTGGCGACCTATCCAGCCAGCCTCTAAAAGATCTATTGAGTGTCCTACAAAGTTTAGGAAGAGAAATATGTACCTTCAAAGACCCGAGCTTGTGACCGTGGCTAGGTTGGCTCGTAGGTGTAACAATAATGGAGATCTACTCACGAGCGTAATACGAGATGACTACAGGTAGTGATGAGAACGAGAATGAACGCCCAAATACACCACATACCATTGATTCCGTTCTTTTGGATTTGCATCATCAGACAAGGAAACAGGCTCCACTTGAAACTCACCAATTGGGCAAAGGCTTGAGACGACATGGCGAGAAGGACACGCCGCTTGTACTTCTTCCACATCGTTTTGTAAGAACGACTCTCCCCAGATTCGCGCTGGAGGACATGAGATGACACCAATATACAGAATCAAAGAAAACTGACGCTTTCTTGAGCCTTTTCTCGGATTTCGTTGAATTCTGCGGTTGCAATTGGGTCATTCAGGTCTCCTCCATGAAGGTCCGCGAGTACCCTCATTCCTTCCGTATTCTTGTTTGTATCTATCAACCATCTGGGGGCAATGGTAAGTTGGAAGAGGAGATTGATGGAAAATTTCGCACCGAGGGCTTTCAGGCATCATCGTTGATCCGATCGCTAGCAACACGCCAATGATACACTGGATGAAAAGCGGTATTCTCCAGGAAAGATCGGATTCGATGAAAGAACAAAAATAATCCGTCCACTATAAAACAAGTCAAGCCAACAATCTAAGCCGCCAAGAAGAAATACTGACCACGGAAGCCGAGTACCCAATAATGTTACAAGTGAATTCCATGCACGCAAGTGCCCCCCTCTAAACGCGCGTCAAAGCCGTGGTTGAGAACAGACTGGTGTTTGATTGTGAGAACCTTCTTACATGGTTGGGAGGCGATATCTCGCTCTGATATATCGGGACGATGGTGCTACGGAACCGTTGAGTGGGTTAAATTTGGGACATCAAGGGTGGTCTCGCACGACAGTAACCCGACTCCAAATCCGCTGATTATTCGGCCGAGCATCATGCTCGAAAGTCCCAGACTCAAGGTTTGTACAGCGCCGCCGAGTGTGAATATGATGGCGCCAATGCAGAGTGTGCCCTTGCGACCAATGATATCACCCACACGACCGGCGGCGACGGAGGTGACTATCAGGTGTAAATCATAGCTCTTGAGTATGTCAGGACGTCAACGTACTGAATGCCCCAACTTCAAGTATAGCAACCATCGTTCCGACTTGTAATGGCCCGGGATAGTCGAAATATTTACGGAAATGAGGTCCAGTGATGATACCACTCATCACGCTGAGACGCCCATCATGGTTGAGAAAGATTGACATGATTTATTGAGAAATATATACCCTTGATCGTAACCAAACTGTCCAGCGATGTCGTTAACATGACTCCTCAACGAGGGGAGAAGCTCGACAAGTGAGACTGACCAAAAACACCCCAAGACTAGCAAAGACAGAGATGGCATAGAGAAGAGGCTGCCCGACCAAGCGGGAAGGGGTTGGTTGAGGTGGACGTCCTTCCACCATGATTAGGAGGAAAAGTAATGAAAGTGGAACGTCTGTGTAGGTTGTCAGAGTTCAAACCATTCACGCTCGAAACACTACTGTGACTGTCGAGTTTTGGAACAAATTATAATGATAATTATTACGTCATCGCTCAACATCGTTCTGGACCGGCACGAGGCATGCGCAATATTCCAACTTCCATCATGTCCAACTCAGTCTCGTCTTTAGACGATCTTGCATCAAATGACTCCTTTGACGACGACGAAAATTATCGTCTTGCTCAACAGGAGTGGGAGGAGTCTCTAGTTCAACTTCAACAGCTTTTCTCTGTTCTCATACTGCCATTCTTTGGCAAATGGCTCGGACGAAGATGGAGCCACTGGGGTCAGTCCCTCTCACGTTTTCTGCAAGTCCATATCTCTCATAATAACAGCATACGCTCGGTATCTCCGTGTGGGACTTGGAAGGTCGTTTTTCATTGGTGGCTTACACCAGACCACGCAATGAACACTTCATTAATTGACATACCGACTACCTCGGTGAGCACCCATCACTAGCTGCCGTCGAATTTTGTCTACTAACTGTAACAATCTCCGATCAAGCTGCACCCTCTTCGCGAACATCTCCTCGATTATCGTCTCAGCCAATGCCCATTCCTCCCTTTCTGCCAACCCTGCGAGAAGGATATACCATGTATCTAGATTCCGGGACATATTGTCGTTAACCATGGCTTGATTGTACTTCATGGCGTGTTGTAACGCGTTGCTTTGGGGTGACCCTAGGCTCGCCTTCAATAGGATGTGGTACATCGCGCGACTGAACTTGATGTGTCTTCTCCGCATCCGATGCAAGATATTCCCTCGGCATTCCTCAACTTTTTCCTGCGAAATCCATTGCCCACGGTAAAGACCCGAAAGAATCGTGGTGTATGTCACTTCGTTGGGATATGTCCTTGGGTCCTTTTCCATTTCATCCAGAATTCGTAGTGCTGCTTGAAGACTTTGTTCCGTTTGATCTCGCATCTGCTGGTCGATGATGGCGCTGTATGTCGCGACGTTAGGTCGTATTCCTTGTTTTGACATCATGCTGAGGATGATTTGGGGGGCGTCTTCACGGCCAGTTTTGAGCAACGCTGAAAGGATGGTGGAGTAGCTGAACACGTCCCCGGCAATATTTGCCGATGCCATGCTCTCCACCAGCGTTGAAAGCATTTTGAAGTCTCCTTTACGTCCATAGTAGGCCAGTAAGATGTTGTAAGAAACCGCAGTGGGAGTAGGTCCTTGACTTTTCATAGCATCCAACAACTCGGACGCGGCCTCCGTTCGATGGTTCAAGAGAAGACCATTGAGTACGGTGTTATAGACGGCTAACCGGTGGTCAGGAACGCATTCCTTTTCTGCGAGCAACTGGAATTCCTGAAAAAAGGTCATTGCTGCGTCGCTTTTATACGCCGCGAATAGCACCGAGAGCAATGCACGGTAGGAGAGACCGTCCGGTTTGACCTTCTGGGCTTTCATGGCCTCCCACAGGCCCAACGCGTCGTCCGGTTTTTTCGTCCCAACACACGCGTCAATAAGGGTGCTCCACATTGATACGCCAGGCCGAAGGCCTAACGCAGTCATATCATCCCAAACTTTCGAGGCGAGGTCCCGGCGGTTGCATTTTAGGAAAGCGGAGAGGAAGGCCGTCCATCCCAAATCTACAATCGGAGCGCCGGTGGGTCCTTCGTGGACAGACTTCGCCGCGAGATGTGTGTCCTTGTCCAGAGCGATGTGGTAAAGTTGTTGAAGGGAGCCAACGGCCCTCTTCTCCCCCAACGTGGTGATTCGTCTGGACAATGAGTGCGGGGTGATCAACATCTGTGCGACGTCAAAGCGCCGGAGATGGTTATCGATAGTCGCTTGAAGTGACGGGTTGAAGGCAAGGCGGCCAATGAAGTCCCCGCAGGTTGAATGATGGAAGCGACGCGACATCTGAATGTAAACTTGCATCGCTTTCGCAAGATCGGATTGCATGATATGTGCTGTGGCGACGGCGAGCAGAACGAACGCAAATCCAGGTCGGTATGCTGTTGAACCAGTTTGGAGTTTTGCATCAGAGGGACTTTGCGGCGTACCCACTTCGGGATGAGTAGATGAATTAGTAAATGCTTGGTAAAGCTTGATAACGGTTTGGGGGTCATTGCGCTGGATGTGGGCGAGCATGCACGCAAGAAGCGGATTGCTTTCACGGTGGGTACTGGTTGCAAGAGCTACTGCAATGTCTTCGACCATTTTCCTTCTCTCCGATGGCCAGTCCCGTTCCGGTGGTGGGATTAAAACTGACACGAAGTATCGAGAGATAGCGTCCAGTTCCGATGCGCCCAAGAAACGAACGAGGTTGTGTGATTGAATTCGTTCCCAGCTCTTGAAAAAACCTGCTGAATCTCGGCGGTCAAGAGCTTCCCGGATACTGAACAACACATTGTCGGTGCTAGCTTCCAAGGGAGGCGAGGGCATCAAGGGAGAAAATTTTGATCGGGGAGAGGGAATGGGCAATTGCGTGGCTTTAGCATTTCGAGTAGTTGACGATGGTCGATGTATGAACGCGAGATGAACCTTTGGGACGAGTCTTGGGGCGAGGAAGTCGAATAAGAGTAATGACTGTGGTCGCGTGGTACGGATGAGGTCAAGCATTCTATGTTGTTTGTGTTGGCCGCCAGTCAGAATATAAGCTCTCCTCCTTCCAAACAATCATCATGGGCCACGGAAATTCAGACAAATTATACATCACTCACGCAGAGCACGCAGGTTACTTTGGTTCTCATTCATCCTCTACTGGTTTCAAAGCGTAAGTTGCCATAATTCACAGCTTTCGTCGTTTTCACATCAACCGTTTTTCTTGCAGAAAATCTTCTGCCCCGCATCCCGGAACGCGGACCCCTTTCGATTGTTGCGCGCTTTCGTTTCAGCCATTTACCCACCCAGTCTGTGCGCGAAACTCTGATGGGACTGGTCATGTCTTTGACTTGGTGAACATCATTCCGTGGTTGAAGTACGTCTATGCTGTTTTCGGTCCATCTATCTCCATCTCATTGGGTTGTGCAAGGCAACATGACAATACCCACCCTATCACAAAAGAGCCTCTCCTTCCAACAGATCTTATCACTTTACATTATTCACGCAAGGAAGCGACGGGGGAAATCCACGACCCCATCTCGTTCAAGCCTTTTAGCGAGCATTCGCACATCGTTGCTATTGCCACGACGGGAAATGTGTTCCTCGCGGACAGCATAAAAGGAGGTAAAGACCTTCTAAACGACGTGCCCTTCAAAAAGTAAGAGCTCCCGCGTTCACCAGAACTCCGCAGACTGATGACCGTTCCAGACAGGATGTCATTACCCTTCAAAATCCTCACGGTTTACCGCCTGTATCCGCCCCTACCGTCTCATCTACCAAAGTGGAGACTCCAAAAGCAGAGGCGTCTAGCTCGTCAAAGGCCGGACCACTGCAAGCTGCTCCTACACCTGCGGCTGTGGCCAAAACGAAGGCACCAGTCCCATGTATGACCTAGTTTCCCCTCAGTTGGCCCATTCTGACCGAAATTATCAGGGAACGTGTCACCATATTCAAATGGGTTGCCTGGAGCTTCGCTGACATCCACTTCTGTCGATCCTCAAACAGCAAGCTCAAGCTCAAAACTCGTTTGGGATGAGGAAGAGCTAATGTTTGAGGACATATCCAATCCTCCGAAAGGAAAAGGCAAGGAGAAGGATGTCGGAAAACGTCGAGCATATGTTCGCGTCGTGACGACTTTGGGCGGGAGTCTCAATATCGAGCTATTCTGCGAAAAGGTGTCCACCATTCTCGTTGACAGGGTCTTTCTTTCTAATACCTCTTCAGGCTCCGAAAACTTGCTACAACTTCCTGATGTTGGCACGCGCAGGAAAATATGATAATTGTCTGTTCCACAGACTTGTCCCCGGATTCATGGTGGGTGGTATTATCCACTTTCCGTGACCAATGCTCCCTTCTCACGCGGCGATCAGATACAAACTGGTGATCCAACCGGGACCGGTGCTGGCGGACAGTCGTTTTGGGAAACACCGTTCCGTGACGAGCACGATCTGAAAGGGGCAGCAAGGCATGACAGTCGTGGTGTCGTGGCGATGGCGAACAAAGGGCCAGGAACTAACGGGTGAGTCTTTGACGAGTTCTAAGACGGTCACTTTCAGCTTACATCAAGTCAATAGTTCACAGTTCTACATCACGTTCAAAGCTGCCCCAAACTTGGACAAGAAACACACTGTATTTGGTAAACTTGTTGGCGGAGAAGAGGTCCTTGACACCTTGGAGAAACTACCATTGAAAGACGGGACTGAGCGACCAGCAAAACCTGTACGGATATCAGAAGTCATCATGTAGGTGTGATCTTAAATCGCTTGGGTTCACGCTTTGATTCAATTCCTTTCAGCTACCAAGACCCTTTCGAAGATTACAAAACACGGCTAGCGAAAAAGCTGGCCAAACGTGCTGAAGCGGCGCAATCGGCAAAAGATGGGAAATCAGACGAAAAAGCGAAAGATGATGTGAACTGGTTCGGAGTGAAAGTGGGAACTGGAAATGCGGCGTTTGGAACAGGCGATGCGCAAGGTGGGGGAGTTGGGAAATATCTCGGTTCTAAACGGGCTCTCGAAGCACCAGTGGAACCCGCCGGGGAAGAAACCAAAAAGAAACGTAAAGTGGGGTTTGGGAATTTCGAGGGATGGTAACATCGTCGCTATTATGGTTTTCGTTCAGATTATCACGAGTATATACTATATCTACGCCAACACAGGCACTTTGCCTGATTGCTGGACATCTTCTTTGGCGACTTCTAGATGAATGTAAGTATTCAGATGTCGATTCACCAAAATGGGACCCACCTGTGGCGACCTCGATAGACGAGACAGGAAGAGATGTAGGCGGGCTCGGAAGATCCGAAGCAGCAATGGCTTCCGCATTCAACTGACATAGGGCGTCTCAGCAAAACGACAG